>CAUYNB010045127.1:0-98972 GCA_963574225.1 Lagothrix lagotricha
CCCAAAGCCCCTGGAGTGCTTGGTGTTTGGATCTCAGTTGCTCAAAATGGCTTCTCAGGTTCTCATCAGTTTTTTCAAAGCTCAACCCTCTGATGCTGAGCCTCCACAGCTGTTCAGGCTCCTTGAGTGATTCTGAGTTAGGCTGGAGTACAGTGGTATGATCTTGGCTCACTGCAACCTCCAACTCCCAGGCTTAGGTGATCCTCCCACTTCGGCCTCCCGAGTAGCTCGGACCACAGGTGTCTGCCCCCATACCTGGCTAATTTTTGTATTTTTTTGTAGAGATGGGGTCTCCCCATGTTGCCCGGGCTGGTCTTGAACTGGGTTCAAGCGATCTGCCTGCCTCAGCCTCCCAAAGTGCTAGGATTATAGGCATGAGCCACAGTGCTTGGCCTTCGGTATATTTGTGGCACCCAGCACACAGATTTTTAACCAGGAGCCGGACACCTTACCCAGCACTTAGGACAGGCACATAGCAGAACTCAGTAAGTATTTATTGAGCCAGTTAGTGGGTGGGTGGGTGAGTGGGTGAGTGGGTGCATGGATGGATGGATGGGTGGATGGATGGATGGATGGATGAATGAATGTATAAATGTACAGGGGCTGAAAGGTGAAGTCTGTTTGTTTAAGATGGAAGGGGCTTCAGCATGTTTTAAAAGTTGATGGACACAGTTTCAGAGAGCGAGAATGTGGTTCACTAGAGGAAAAAGTCTGATAACATAAATTCCCTGAGCAGGTAAGGGGTTGGCTGTAAAGCAGGGTGGACAGGTGGACCTCAGCTCTGTGGGCAACAGGAAAGGACAAGAGGATAGGTGTTCTTTCTGGGTTTGGTGGTTTGGTAGCAGCAGGATGGTAAGGGAGTTCCCATTGATGGCTTTGGGTTTCCTTGTGTGAAGTAGGGGAAGTTGTCCGCTAAGAATGGAAGCGTGGGGCAGGAAGTAGAGGTTTGAAGTGAGTTAGAGTAAAATGCGGGTTGAGGTAAAACAACAAGCCTTACCTTGCCAGGCAGCAGCACCTGCAGGCCATGGGGGGCTGATGAGGACAGGCTCAGGAACCCCTGCCCTGTGCCTGACTCCGCCCAGCAGTGCTCAGCTCAGCACCTCCTGGTGCAGGAGGAGGGAAAGCTGCACTCAGGATTTTCCCAGGTGGAGGCAGCAGAAAGGGAATTTGAATTTCCTGTCAAAGCCACTGAAAAAAGAAGGAGAAGGGCCGATGAGGTGTCCAGGAGGCCAAGCAGTCAGCATGATGGGAGCCAAGGAAGCAGCCTGCTGCCAGGAAGAAACAGGTCAGAGAGCAGCAGCTGGGATTTTGGAGATGGGGTAATTTCGGGTTGAAAGACTGCCCTGGGATGGGTCGCTGAGTGGAGTGGAGGGGAGAGGCCATTGGAGATTAGGGGATGAGGAACAGAAAGGCCAGGCTGCCCACGTGGACGTGGAAGCTGTGCCAGATGCTGCAAGGATCCGGGTAGGCCCCGTGATAGAGTGCTGAATGAAGAGGAAGAAGAGGGTGGCTCTCAAAAGTGTGGCCCCCAGCAGCGGGTGTGGGGAGCAGGAGGCTGGGGGAGCGGCAGTTCTGCCTGGAATGGCACTGAGGAGCAGAGCTCCTGGAGGAGGGCGTGGGGTGGAGCCCACCCCAGAGGGTCTGTGGATGCCTGTGTCTTTTTCTCACTCGTCTACACAGCTCTGTCTTTTTATACCCATGGGTATTTTGAAAAAGGAGTGGGAGGAATACTGGGTTCAGTGTCATCATTAGTCGAAAGCCGTGTGTGTTTCCTGTGTTGAGACGGCAGTAGCCCAGGAGCAAGGCTCAGGTCCTTCCAGCTCTGCTGTTCCCCGGCGCTCCGTGGATTAGAGCTGTTGCCCAGCTTCCCGTCACTTACAGGAGTGGATTTCAGCTGTGCTGTGGGGGCCACTCTTTCAGTCTTCATGTTTGTTGCTGCTAGGACTACATTTTCCTCTGTTACGTTTCTCACCTACTTTTTAAAAAAATTAATGACGTTCTAGTGGCAAGCAGTGCTGTGTTTATTGCGACAGGAAGAGAGCACCTGAGAATGAGGAGTGTGGCGCCTGCTGAAGGGCCGTGTATTCTCCTGGCTTCCTCTTCCTGTGGTAACAAATAAGTAAAATGATTGATGGCAGTTTTGGGAGGGGAAGAGGTGGCCATTTTATTTATTTTCTAAGACTAAATTTAAGAATTAACAAAGTTGCTGGTTTTGGTAGGATTGCTCCTGATTGGTGGTAAAAGAAAGCGGCACATAAATGCTAATGCTAAGCAGGCAGGGCTCAGTGGCTCATGCCTGTAATCCCAGCACTTTAGGAGGCTGAGGCAGGCAATCACCTGAGGTCAGGAGTTTGACACCAGCCTGGCCAACATAGTGAAACCCTGTCTCTACTAAAAATACAAAAAATCAGCCAGGTGTGGTGGTGTGGACCTGTAGTCCCAGCTACTGAGGAGGCTGAGGTAGGAGAATCACTGGAAGCTGTGAGGTGGAGGTTGCATTAAGCTGAGATCACGCCTGAGCAACAGAGTGAGGTTGTCTCAAAAAATAAAAAAATTCTTATGATATGCAAACCTGGGGGCTCAGAGTTCCATCTGTCTCCTAGTTGGAAGATGCACTGCCAGGTTTTCTTTCATGTTGAAGCATTTTGCAGTTTTCCCAATTAGGAGTTAGGAAATCTGTATTTGTTTCTGTATCCTGGGCAATTTGCAAGACTTGACAAATCATTTGCTTGTGGATAGAATATTCCATTGTTTGCAAATGGAAGTAATTTGTCATGCTGTTTCGCTTTAAAGATCAATACATGGAAGATGGCAGTAAGAGGAAAAAATACCTACTATTATACAAGTAACCATGCCGTTTCATTGCTGAGAGAAAAACTGGCTATTGAAAACCAACAATTTAACTTGTGATTCAAACTTATAAAAGAAGTAAAAATGGATGCTTTTTCCTCTCATTAAATCCTCACATCATTGTGGACTCACACTAATCTATAGAAATCATTAGTTTATTCTTTCCATTTTTAATTGACAAATAAAAATTGTATATATTGTGTACAGCATGATGTTTTGACACACATATACTTTGTGGGATGGCTAAACCAAGCTAATGAACATGTCTCCATTTTTTTTTAACAGATATTTACTATGTAGTTCAGTCTTTCCAGTTTATTCTGTCCTGTGTAGTTAAAATATACTTAGTGTGTATTCTTCCTGATCAGTAAGAATGAAATTTAGATGTTTTTATAGGCAGGTTCACTTGTTTAAAATCAAGTGTTTAGTTTTGCTATAAACAGATGACGTTGCTGGAAACAAGAATGTCTGTTAGTTAAAACAAAACTTAAAAAGCATTTAAAGTGTGTTGAATAGTGATATATGTTTCATTACAGAATTCTTAGTTATTTTTATCTACTTTGCATGCCACATAAGGATTCACAGATTAATCTCTTGAGGTAAGGAATGTAACCAAATGTATTTTGAGGTATTGCATGTAAAACTTTCTCTTATTTTTCATTATTCTTGAAAATATATTAAAGTATGTAGTTGTATTTTGAAGTGGATGTGGTAGTATAAATTAGAAATTTAAATTTTGGAATGTAAATCCTTACTGTGTATTTCTAGTTTCTTGACACAGTTACTGTTGATAGATACTTTTTCAGCTTTATTGGGAAAATATATTTTAATAGTATAGTAATCTGAGTGTGTTTAGTTCATCACTACTGTATGCTGGGTTATCATACTGTACAAAGTAGATATAATTTCTACTTTTTCCCCCACATAATTTGGCTAGAATTTGCATAGCATATAGGAATGCTGCTCTAGAATAAATGATCATTTCACAGTATGTCTCTACAGTGGGTAAGGAGGGGCCCAAAGCTTTTATGGGTTGGATTAAAAGAACTTAGAATGGGCACCATCTGGTGACTGCTGTGATGGTCTCTGCTGGGACTGCTCGGGCTCCCTTCTGTAGGTGGCCTGTGGCCTCTACCCTGGATGGGGTGTAGTCACCCCACCCTGCAGCCAATGACCAGCTAAAGGGAGGTGGTGTCTAGAAGGCCAGCCTCTGCCTCAGGGCAGGACTTGCACTGCAGGCCGGAGCTGCCCTCTAGGTGAAACCATGTTCTTGATTGGTTCCTTCCGTTTCTCTGTCTCGCTTCCCTCACTTCTTAAAGGTTTCTGCTGAGAGCAGTTCCTAAGTATCCCCTCAGACTCTGCATCTCGGCACTTAAGAAATTTGTCCTACAGAGGCTGAAAGAACTGATAGTGAACCCTGTGTACTCTTTCCCAGTTTCAAGAGTTTCAGTGTTTTGCCTGGCTTGTTTCATCTGCCCCCTGTATTTTTTAATCTTTGTGTATTTTATAATGTGTCTCCTATGTCATTTTATCCATATCAGTGTATATCAGCTGTCCCTAACAGATAAGGACTTTTGTGAAACATATTATCAGACTTAGCAAAATTAATGGTTATTCCTCAATATCATCTGCTACCCAGACCATGGTCATATTGCCCTTAACAACCATGGAATATTCGTAAGTGACAATATGATGTGCAAAATAAATGATTTAGACTATGTGTTAAAACTTTGCTTTAATTTAGTATAAAGAATCAGATTGGTAAATAGTGAATTAAGAATATATTCTAAATGTTCCCATTCTTTATTAAGGTCCTGGATGCCACGTCCCTTAGTTTCAACACCAGATTGAAATGGTTTGCCATCTGCTTCGTATGTGGCGTTTTGTTTTCTATTCTTGTGAGTTAAGGCTTTATATTGTTTAATAATTTTTATTTTATATTAGACTGATAATTCCATTTAGTACCAAAGAGGAATGTACTTTATTAAATCCTTGTTAGACTGTTTGGGTGGAACATATTTATTGAACTGAAATAAAGAGGTAGAGATCAATGAAAATTTGTAGAAATTAATATTTTGGGGAGTTTCGTGGATTGTTGAAATAATTTAAGAAAAATTTATCAATGTGTTAAAAGATCTGGAGAGTCAGTAATTTAGATGTTTATTACCTTTTCATACGTGCCATTTAACATGAATATTTAACTTAAATAGAGTGGATTTACTGATAAGCGCAGAGTTTTATTATGTCTCATTTATATATGCTAGTGCAAATAGGTAGAAGATTCAAGTTAGTGTATAACAATGAAAATTAACTTGTTTCTGTGTAATCAGACTAGAGTATCTACACGCAGATTTTCATTTAAACATTATATTATTACATTGAAATTGTATTACTTGCAGTAGCACATTTATATTTTAACCATTAAAATCATAAAAGCATTTTAAATAACGATGGTATCTTAGGGAACTGGATTGCTGTGGCTTCCGGGCGGCATAAAGCTTTTTGCAGTGTTTTACACCCTCGGCAATCTTGCTGCATTAGCCAGGTACGTAAGCAAGTTTGCTTCTCAAAATATCTTGTTTGCTCTTGCTACCAAATGTGCCTTTCTAATAAGCACTTTCCTAATAGGATGTTTATGTAACTCTGTCCATATTGTGAATTCAGGCACAAGATTTACATTCATTAAATAAATATGTATTGACTGCTGCTATATGCCATCTCTCGTAACAGACGGTATTAGTGCTAGGAATAGCCAGCATTTTGGGGGCGCTTACTGTGTATCTGGGACTGTTGTAAGTGTTTTATATGTATTATGACAAGCTTATGAGGTAAGTAGTATTAGCATCCCCGTTTATAGCTGGAGATAATAGCACAGAGCAGGGGAGTCAGTGCTGCGTGTGGCGATGAACCTAATACATGGCTGAGGCAGAAATCCTGCAGACAGTGGGCTTCAGAGCCCAGACTGGTAGCTGCTGCACTCTAGGTCTTACTCTTGTGGAGCTTACGTTTTAATGAAGAAGATGTTCACATAATCCAGGAAAAGATCGGATGGCATTGGTGCTGTGCAGAGAATTAACACAGGGTGTGGCAGCAGTGACTAAGGTCTCATTTAGATGGGGAGGATGGGAATCCTTCTTCGAGAATCTTTGATACATCTCTGGGTTGTTAATTGTCTTAGTCCCTTTTGTGCTGCAGTAACAGAATACTGTAGACTGGGTAACTTAGGAAGAATAGAAGTTTGTCTCACAGTTGGAGGCCTGAAGTCCAAGGTTAAGGCACTGGCAGGCTGGATTTCCTGCTGATGGATGCATCATACAAGGGGAAGATCCCGGTGTCCTCCCAGGAGGAAAGTGGAAAGAGCAGCCTCTGGGCAGCCTCTCCTCTAAGGGCCTTTGATCCCTTTCAGAGGGAGGAGTTCTCCCAGCCATGTCCATCCGTCCTTCATACCACCACACTGACGACACCTTCAAACCATAGCATGTCTATTGGGATAGTTGTAAAGTTTCTTTATAAGTTAAGGAACAAATAAAACAGATTTAGTGAGAGATTTTAATTAAATAAACCAACAGTGTTTCTTTTTCTAAAAAGGGGTTTATTTTTGCATAGCCAGATAAGTTAGGAGACCTGCACCTCAGTTAACTTTATTTGTTTCTAATAGTACATGCTTTTTAATGGGACCTGTGAAGCAACTGAAGAAAATGTTTGAAACAACAAGATTGCTTGCAACAATTGTTATGCTCGTAAGTAAATCATGATTGTTTTTTAAAACTTTTATTGAAGTAGTCTTTGCACTGTTATTTTATGAATAATTACCTGTTCTTATGTATGTGTACTTCTTGTGTTGAATATGATAATTATATCCTCTGGGCTGTGTGGTTATAGCGTTCAGATGGTACAGTTTTGTCTAAGACTGCTGGCTGGGTAAAGCCTGCTTCTATTGCGTATATGGAATGGTGTAGCTGTGTATTTAAATGAACACTAGAGCTCGGTGTGCTTTCATTTTTAAGCCCTGCCAGTGGTTTCATAAGGAATTATTGTTTGTACCCTTTGGAGGGGGGGTATAGACAGATTACTTCAGTTTCCATATGAATATTCCTAGGGAGAATTAGCGTTATTTGTCATCTGGCTTTTGTCCTTTCCCTGTGTGCCTACTTGACAAATTCTAACAACATGGCTCCTGTAACAGTATCTCTAAATGTGGCCTTCATTGCATTGTGCGTTCTGTCCACACACTCAGGTCATCGCTCTTATCTTGAGCCTGGGTGGCAGTTAGATGAGAATTTACCTTTCGGTTAGAAGGGTTGTTTCCCTTCTCATACATGCTGGGTGTTCAGCTGATCATCGTTTTGTGTATCACGGGCAGGAAGGGGACACAGATCCCCTCTGCATCCTGTCTCTGCCTCCTGCCTCTGCCTCCTAACTCACCTGGTCTGTGTCTCTTGTGGATTTCTTTTGCCTTCAAGCATTTATGATGCTTAAAGAATTTATCAGCATTATAACTATTAACATTAGCTTTCCAAACACAGCTAAGCTATGTTAATTTATAAGGAAATGTTTGTTAACTCTAATCTGCCTGGCAGTCTTCTCCCATCTCCTCACTAGAGGAAAAACTCATTTTTAGCTTTATTTATTATGTCTTTATTCAAGTTCATATTTTCTTATAACGTTTATAATCTCCATTTGTTTTGAATTTTCTATAATAGCATATGTATCTATATATATGTAAACATGTAACTTTACCTAGATTACTAAGAAATTATCTTTCACTGTTAGAATATAAGTAGTTTATATTCCACTAAAATTTTAGTTAGATTAGTTTTATTTAAGAAATCCTGGCACTTATCCTTCAACCTTTTTAGTAACATACCGTACCTTACAAAAGTACACATCAAGTTGAGAGAATGTGGGAGCATTTGGACATATAAAACATCTCCCAAGGTGGCGCACTTTGCTTGGTTTGATTTGCTGCCCACTTAAGATGATGCCTAGTAATGGTGGCGAAGAGGCTCTACCACATAGAGCCTTCCGCAGGCCCGCCCTAGCTCAAGCCCATCACAGATGCACTCTGCCTTACTCATTACAACAGCCCTTTAAAGCAGGTAGGTGGGAACTCTACTCATTTTAAAGAGAAGGCAGGTTTAGACAAGTCCACTGACTTAACCAAGGACCCTCAGATAGCAGGCGTCAGAGCTGGGATCTCTTTAGGTCTTTCCAAGACCACACCGCCCACCTCTCGCACTCACTCCTGCACCTGCTTGCTTTCATGGGGATGTGGAATGCTCATCTTTCAGTTTACTTAACAGATTAAATTATTAGGTGTTTCCAGTTCTTTAAAGTAAAATAATACAGATTATATAAGTAAAACCAGTCAGCTGTGTTCTTGTTTTTGTTCTATAGTATATTATCTATGCAAATGAATGCAGAATAGTTTGTGCATTTTTATTAGGCTTTTGAAAGGATCTCTAATTTATAATTTACTCTTTCTTCCCCTGTAGTTGTGTTTCATATTTACCCTGTGTGCTGCTCTTTGGGTAAGTTATGTCAGCCCTACTGGCTTTCAGTTAACTGTGTCCCCTCCCCAGGTGAAGTGTCATCACACCATTATCTTAAAATAGCTCATCTGGTTTTTTTAAAAAAACTCTCTAAAGATTAGGTGTTCCTGAAATTTGATGTGGTGACATCCAGCTAGAGGCTAAGAGTGCCATAGATTCTGCTGTCTACAGCATAGAGGAAGTCAGTAAACACACATCTGCACATGTGTTCACCCACCCAGATAGTGGTTAAACATGCCATAGACTCTGCTGTCTACAGCATAGGGGAAGTCAGTAAACACACATCTGCACTTGTGTTCACCCACGCAGCCAGTGGCTAAACGCGCCATAGATTCTGCTGTCTGCAGCATGGAGGTCATTAATAAGCACCCAAGCACCCATGTGCGCATGAGCTCACCTACTTGTGGGCTCGTTTGTCTCCTCTGACAGTGCTGCGTGGTGAGGGGCCCTTGCTCAGGGGTGTGCTCCCTCCACCGCACTGCTGCAGGAACTGCACTGTGACACTGCAATGGTGAGGCAAGTGCACTGCTGAGTATCGAGGTGTAAAACTAATAGAAAAGTCCAGAAAACACAGATGGTAACAACAAAGAGACAGGGGAACCGAAATCGTTCTCCTACCCTATGGAGAAGGTTAACAGCTCTTCATTAGCCTTTAAAGACCTACTTTTTGATCTTCCTGATTCTTCATTCTATTTCTCTATTGTACTCAACCTATTTCCCAAAAGGATTTGAAGCAGTTCTTGAGCTATCAACAAGAAAATGTCCCATTTTAAAGAAGAAAGGATAGTGTATGATAGATTTTAGACATATTCTATGAAAAATATTCCAGTTTTCTTTTTTTATTTTGGTGATGTCAGGACAGAACTCTAGTTAAATGAAATTGATTTATGTGCCATTTCTTGATGAGAAGAGAATATTCTTAAACAACTTGCACATCTCCATAGAGCATTGATCTTTGGTTTTGGAATTGCCTGTTTGCTTATAAACAATAGATTGAAGATAAGTAAAAAAGCACTGATGGATAAGGAATTCTCAAAATAGATCTTTTAAAACAACCATGGAAACAGTTTATATTATTCCAGAAGATCACAATAAAATACAATTTTCTTTCAAAATATCACTCAAGGAGTAAATGGGAATGAGTAAAATAAGTAAATTTCACATGGGGTGTAGATGTCAGTGGGATTTTAAATGTTGATTCTAGATAAGTTAACATTGACTTTAAAGACCTAACCACCTTTAAAAGTTTAATGTTTTCAGTCTATGCACAATTGTTTCAGTAACATTTATATAAAGTCATGTATTTTGCAGTATTTAAATTAATGGATATAGTTTTAGATAGGAAATGTATTTTATGGATTTTAAAGTTTCAGATCAACTGTATCTTAAATTTATCACACTAAAATTTAATAAAGAAGCTAAATGGAGCCATCATCTACATTTTTGAAAGAGAAGAATTGAGTTTGAGAAAGTTGTTTTTAAAACTTTGAAACTCATAATTTCTGTGTTTTTGCTGTTATTAGTGGCATAAGAAGGGACTGGCCGTATTATTCTGCATATTGCAGTTCTTGTCAATGACCTGGTAAGTCTTTCCTTACCCTAGTAAAATGTTAAAATTACCTGAGATGGGACAGGCATTTTGTTTGGAATCTATAAAGCCCTAGCATTTCATCTGGTGTTTCGGAGCTAGACAGGCCCTGCAGGGTCAGAGGAGGGGAGGTCTGGGATGAGTGCTGCTGGACTTGACATCGTGGCTCAGTGTTACTCTTAGGGAGAAGTGTGGAGGTGGTCTCACCAGTGTGGGCAGGGCGCTGTGCTCATATAGTTACATAGTGATGATATGTTCTGCTTTTTTCTAATGTGAGAAAGAGAAATGATAAGAAAAGTAGGTGATGACATGTAAATCCATAAAAGTGAGACCAAATCACAGGGTGAGACCGAGGGAAGATGAGTTTACCTGCATTCTCCACTCTATTGCTGGATAATTACAAGGTAGAATTTATCCTAATGTTGGCTCTGTGGCCCCGTGATATCTGGAGATATCTTCTGAATTGGCAGGGATTAAATACTTGTTAAGTTACTGGTTGAGCATCCCAAATCCAAAACTTCAAGATCTAAAACTCCTTTTTTTTTTTTTGTTGAGACAGTCTCACTCTGCACGATCTTGGCTCACTGCAACCTCTGCCTCCTGGGTTCAAGTGATTCTGGTGCCTCAGCCTTCCACGTAGCTGGGATTACAAGTGTGAGGCACCATGCCCAGCCCAAAATCCAAAACTTCTTGAATGCTGACGTGATGCTCAGATGTGGTTGATGCTCAACCAGTAAACATAATGTAGATAGTCCAAAAATCCAGAAAAATCCAGTATGCAACATATTTCCAGTCCCAAGCATTTCAGATCAGAGGTGCTCTACCTGCACTGCCTTTCTGCTTTCCAACTCCACTTTCCTGAATATTCAGTCCTGCTCAGACTCTCCTCCTTGTATGTAGCCTTTTTGTGTCTTGCACTGGAAGAGTTCATCTGCATAAAGGCCATAAATATCCGAGCGACTGCGGCTCCCAGGCTCTCTCGTGTTAGAGTGAAGGTGCTTTTCCTTTTCCTTTAGAGCAGCTTATGCTTGCTTGCTCTCTTTTGCTTCCTGGTTTTGCCGTTTTACATTCCTCCTGCTGGGTGTTACCCAGTTTGGGATCACCTTTTGTTTGGGCCTCTTCCCACTGACAGATGAAGCATCAATGAATGTTAAATGTAGTTCTCTGTATATCTCAAAGTAACCGTATGATGTTCTTTACTGGTTTTCATTGATATGTAAATAAACTTAAATTTAATCTCTTGGTTATTTTATCTAGTATTTTGCCTTTTATTGCCTAATCTGTACCTAATAATTGATTTATCCCTAAAGGAGACTGTAATTATCAGTGTGGTACAGTTTCTGTTTTCTTATAAGAAGCTCAAACTTAGCATGCACCAGAATCACCTAGAGAGTTTGTTAAAGTGCAGGTTGCTTGCTAAAGCAAGCTTGTGATTTAGGAGGTCTAGGGTAGGGCCTAATCATTTGCATTTTTAACAAGTTCCCAGGTGATGCTCTCGCTGCTGGTCGGGGTCACACTTTGAGAACCACTGTACAGTCTCTTGCTGCTGTATTTATTATAAGGTTAGACATGGCCATATGGCATAAAGAAAAACTGTCATTCTCAAATGAAGATTCAACATGCTTGAATATTTCTTGCAGGTATAGCCTGTCGTACATCCCATACGCAAGGTGAGCTTGTTTGAATTCTGTCTTGTGTCTGGCCCTTTATCTTCACACAAATAAATGATTTAAGTAATTTTTACATAAAAACGTTATTTAAACGGCTTTTTTAGGGGGCTGATGTTAACTTCCTAAAAGGAAATAAACATATTTTCAATGAGATGAAGAGAAGCTTGCCATGATAGTGTCTGTGTGGAAATATTTTGGCGACATGGAGCAGCTCTGTGGGGAGTGTCCTCCCACCCTGCTGCCTGGCATGCAGTAGGGAATGTGGATGAGATTTTGGAGTCTTCTGTGGCTTTAGGAGTTCAGAAAATAGGATGCAGAGACTCTAGGAAAACAAATTCTACTTAAAAAAAGAAAGTTATAGCTGGGCTCACACCTGTACTTTCAGCACTTTGGGAGGCCGAGGCGAGCAGATCCTTTGAGGTCAGGAGTTCGAGACCAGCCTGGCCACATGGCAAAACCCCATCTCTACTAAAAATACAAAATTAGCTCGGTGTGGTGGCAGGCACCTGGAATCCCAGCTACTTGGGAGGCTGAGGTGGGAGAATCACTTGAACTGGAGGGGCAGAGGTTGCAGTCAGCCAAGAACACACCACTGCACTCCAGCCTGGGTGACAGAGCAAGACTGTCTCAGGAAAAAAAAAAAAAAAAAAAGGGAAGTTACTGGGAAAATGAGGTTTACACATAATGCTTATATTTAGCAGAAACATTTTAGTTGTATGTCAAGAGGTAACTGGCATTTTAAAATATTTTTCCAGAGAAGTGTATTTATTTAATCATGGAGGAGAAAACAAAACTAGTTCCAATCTTAAATCTGATAGATTTAGAAAAAGACTCTGGTGAGGCACAGCTTTGCCTCTTTGTGAAATTCAAAGGTATGTTCTATATTTAAAAACAGCAAAATTTTCTGCTTAATGCGAACAATGAAGGAAATTGGTAGAAATTTTATTTTTATTCCATTTCAAATGTATGATTCTTTCTGCTAGATACTTATAAAGAGAAAAAGCAAAACAAAGTTAGCTACAGGTGAGAAAGCTGCTTCATTAACAAGGATGTGCAAGGGTAATTGACCATGCACGGGAGCTTTAGCAAGGAAACCTCCAGTACTTCTCGGTGCCAAGGAAAGATGCTCTGGACATGATGTCCCATACAGGAGGCTCTGCGAGATGGCAGGACTTGGAGAAAATGACCAGCCTCTCCAGACACTGAGGATCCTGCGCTTGAGAGCAATAAGCAATGTATAGAATTTACCTATAAGTCTCAAATGTTATTAGTGGATATTTTTAATGGCCTACGTGAAAGCTTATTTAATGAATGAAAGTATCAAGAAATAACAGTTTTGGAAGAAAATGTGAAAGGTCACAATTTAATCTTTTTAAAATTCTGAGGGTTTAGTTATAAACATTACACTTTTTTTTTGTTTTATTTTGTTTTGTTTTTGAGACGGAGTCTTGCCCTGTTGCCCAGGCTGGAGTGCAATGGTGCAATCTTGGCTCACCGCAACCTCCACCTCCCAGATTCAAGTGATTCTCCTGCCTCAGCCTCCCAAGTAGCTGGTGGGATTACAGGCGCCCACCACCACACCTAGCTAATTTTTTGTATCTTTAGTAGAGACGGGGTTTCACCATGTTGGCCAAGCTGGTCTCGAATTCCTGACCTCGTGATCCATCGCCTTGCCTCCCAAAGTAAACATTACACTTTTAAAACTCAGTTCATTAGTTTTTATTTATTTTTTTTTTTGAGACGGAGTCTCATTTTGTCACCCATGTCACTCAGGCTGGAGTGCAATGGTGTGATCTTGGCTCACTGCCATCTCCTCCCCCCACGTTCAAGGGATTCTCCTGCCTCAGCCTCCCGAGTGGCTGGGATTACAGGCATGTGCCTCCACACTTAGCTAATTTTTCTATTTTTTAGTAGAGGTGGAGGTTCACCATGTTGACCAGGCTGGTCTTGAACTCCTGACCTCAAGCGATCCACCTCCCTTACAGGCATGAACAACCTCACCTGGCCTAGTTTTTTTTTTTTTTTTTTTTTTAATTAAATCTTCAGGCCAGGCACATTGGCTCATGCCTGTAATCCCAGCATTTTGGGAGGCTGGGGCAGGTGGGTGGCTTGAGCCCAGGAGTTCGAGACCAGCCTAGGCATCATAGCAAGACCCTGTCTTTACCAAAAAAAAAAAAATTAGCTGGGCATGGTGGCATGCCCTATAGTCTCAGCTCCTTGGGAGGCTGAGGTGGGAGGATCCGTTTACACCTTCACGCCACTGCACTTAGCCTGGAAGACAGAGCGAGAGCCTGTCTCAAAAAAAGAAAAAAGATCTTTTATTAGGTTATTTTTTGTATTTAAACTTATTTCTTTGTATTGAGATCAGTGTATGTGCCCGTAAAAATTTCTTAAGATAAATACCACGTCAAAAATTCGCAAAATGTTTTCAAGTCTCAGTTCTTAATTTTAAGTGATACTGAACAAAGTTTTTGTTAATCAAAGAATGTGGTGGAGAGTCCACTGAGTTCTGTTAAAAAACGTGATTCAGCAGGCACGTTTTCCGCAACTCTGCTCTTGATGAATATTATATTGTTTTTTTCCCCCAGGGATGCAGTTATTAAATGCTGTTCTTCTCTCCTAAGTTGAGACTCGTGGAAAAGGACACTTGAACGTTGATACTCTGTGTTTGGTGAAGTATGCTTTTCCCCATGAAGTACTCACCCAGAAACAACTGAAGTGAGAGTTTAAGGCTGTTTTGTACTAAGTCTCATTTTGTATACTGGTAAAAACTACATGCTTGATTAAACTGTTAAATGCTCATAACTTTAAATTCATTATGTGTCATTAATATGCTTTTCCAAAGATAAGGAGATTTTTAATCATTGCCAGTTGTAAATTATTTTTAGCCGATTTTTAAATCTTTTCAAAACAGCTTTGAAATGTGAATGCTTAAGGGTAGACCTGTGCTGCAAGATACATTCAGGTTTTTGGCTTTTAAAAAATGTCTACATTTTTAATACTTTTTTTTTTACTTTAAATGTGAAACTCCTTATTCTAAAAATTGCTTATTATGTGTAATAAAAATAATATATAAATCTTTACAATTTTGAAATAAACCTCCTTGGAAAAATAACATTTTCTGAATCAAATTTATAATATTTTAAGTGATTCAGTAACATTTAGTTTAGTCACTATACAGTCTTTATAGAAAAATGAGTAAGATACAGTAAATAATACTGGTAAGTACAAATTGTAAGAGACAGTGGGACTGGCAGCAGAGCCCATTCCAGGAAGCGCAGGGGAAGGAGGTGAGGCGCATTGGCTGTGAAGGTGTCAGGAGAGAGGCCAACAGACAGTAGCGGCAGCAGGAAGCTACCTTCACCCCAGCTGGAGGGTCAGGGCGCTGGAGCCTTGGAGGAGAAGCAGAGAGGGAGGGGAACTAGCCAGCACCCTCCTCCTCCCCGCAGGTCTCCCACTGGCTGCCCTGGTCTCCTCAGTTGCCAGGGAGCTTCAGAATGCGACTGGCAGGGAGAGGCAGATAGGCAGATGCCAGCATGATGGCGGTTGTCTGTCCAGGGTAGGCAGAATTAATAAAGAGCGTCTGTCTGTCCAGGGTAGGGAGAGTTAATAAAGAGCCTTCAACAGGGTAATGGGAGCAAGCAGCACTTTCTGCACAGTCAGCTTAGAGGAGAGTTTGGGGCGGGGGGTGTTCTCGAGAGGCAGTAGGCAGATGGGCAGAGGAGAGCCTGTGCAACACAGGGCGGTGGTGGCCAGGCCTTGTAGTTGTTGTTCAGGTCCTTAGGTGTCACTGAAGTCCATGTGTCGGGTGGGGCGGCGGGAGACGAAGCTGGCGGGGAGTCAGGGTCAGGCCTGAGGACCCTGGAAGTCAGGCACGTGCTCGGAAAAGAAAGTGCCGGAAGAGTGAGTTCTGGTGAGTGGGCGGGCACTGTGCTCGGTGCTGGTGCTCAAGGAATATGCAACAGACGTCCTTGCCCTCAAAGGCTTTACGATTATGGGGGAGACATACATGTTCCCAGTTGTTATAGTGAGGTGTGGGGACTGTGGCCTCAGAGATGTCCACTGGATATTGTGGGTGTATGGAGCACAGCTCACCCAGCCGGAGGGGGCACGTCTAGCATGGCTCACCCATCCTCAGGAGGCGCGTGGAGGACGGCTCACCCAGCCGCACGGGGCGCATCTAGCGTGGTTCACCCAGCCGCAGGGGGCACGTGGAAGACGGCTCACCCAGCCGCAGGGGGCGCATGGAGCACGGCTCACCCAGCCGCAGGGGGCGTGTAGAGGACGGCTCACCCAGCTGCAGGGAGAGTAACACGGAACAGAAGGCAGAGGAAAAGGAGGGTAACGTGGAGGGGTAGAGCATGGCATGTGTGGAGCGCCACAGAGGGAGCGGGGCTGTGGAAAACATCACGGAGCTGGAGTTTTAGTCTGAGTAGTGGCAGCCTGAACAAGAATTTTATTTTAGACAATAGGTGACAGTGGGAGTAAGGAAAATAAGAAATGTAACTTTGCAGAAAAGACAAGGAAGAAAGCCATGTGCTGAGCTCTGTCTGGGGCCTGGCCCATCTGTGGGACTGCCCACAGCCCTGTGGCGTGGCCGAGTCTCCATGTCTTACAGAGGCAGCTGCTGTGGTAACAGCCTGTGTGGCAGGGGCAGGTGTGGCCGGCTCGTGGCTGCGGACGCTGCGCCCTGGGTTGTGCTGTTGCCTCCCCACAGTCATTTGTTCTGCATCCGTGTTTGTAGGCCACAGAAACGTTCCCCTAGGAAACATTCCTGGCACTGGGAATTTCCCTGAGCTGTGGAGGAAAAATGTCTGTTCAGCTTTGTTTCTGCCCAGGTAGACCTAAAAATGGGAACAGCTGTTTGCTTCCCATTTGCCCTGTGTTGGTGGCAGAGTTTGGCCTGATCAAAGTACGGGGCCCTCTAGGAGTACATGTGAGAGAAGTGGGGGGTGAGCTTGAAAAGCCTCACATCTAGGCAGCCTGAGAGCCAGAGCAGGGACTGGTGTACAGGTGGTGAGCTCTGTCTATCTCCAAAGGGATCCCGGTCTTCTGGAACTGAGGGATAAACTGGAGGCCACACTTAGAGTAATAGTTTGGAGCAATGTGGGTTCAGAAACTACCTCTGAAGCCTGTTGCTGTATTGGAAGTGGGGAGGTCCCAGGACAGGATATGGAGTAGCTTTGGGTTTACCATGGGGTGGAAGGCATGGCCTCAGGATGGAGAAGGATGTCATTCAGCCTGCTGAGGTGGTGGAGAGAGACACCTGAGTTCAGACAAGGGTGCTGGCTTGCTCAGAGCTCTCAGGCTTCCTGGATGGATAGGATGGATGCCCTAGGTCCCAGCACAGATGTCGGCAGCAGAGCAGGCATGCCTGGGGTTCCAGAATGCCTGGGTCGGCGCTGGAAAGGACTAAAATTGGTGAGCACAGACTCTGCACCAGGGGTGTGCCATCTGATGCTCACTGTATACAGAGGGGACCTGCAGTGTCAGGTGAGCACCTGTGAGAGTCGGGGTTTGACTGCAGATCCAGTGGATCTCCTGCCCAGGGAGGAGGAGAATGAAGGGCAGGCTCCTATGGGTAGGAGGACAGACGGGCTGTGTTGCATCCAAGGTGGGAATGGATGAGTGTGAGGTCTGCAGAAGGTGGAGCTAGCACTTCCTTTGGGTGCAGCCTATTTAAGTGTGAAAATTTTGATTCAGTCACTGGTTAGCCCAGTGGGGGAATTCCCCTTGAGACTTGCTTCCTGCACAGGTTTTCAGGACAGTTGGCCACTGGGAGAGGTCTCGCAGCCACCAGAACTCTTCTGTGCGTCAGTCAAGTCCTTAGCATGATCATCACATTTCCTCTTCTGTCTCCCAGCACCCTTCCCTTCTAGCTGGTTCTGCAGCTGGCCAGCAGCACACACAGGGATCACGCCGTGACTGACCCTAGGAGTGCGACTCATGCGTTGGCATGTTCTGGGATTATCTGGCCAGCCACGTGGAGATCAGTTTGTATGAGAGAGCTGGTAGCCTCCTCGAGCAGAATCCATGCCAAAGGCTTATAGCTGTGGTCCACAGATAGGCTCTGGGGGTTTCATCAACCCCTGCGCCCATACATACATACATGTTGTATTCAAAATTCAGTGTTTCTGTGTTTTCCATTGCTTTTCCCAGATCTTCAAGGGGCCCCCGACAAATGTCAAAATCTAGCACAAACAAGGGGGGCCAGCTCTGGTTGGAGGCCAGCAGTGGCTGTCAGAGGAAGTTAACTGGAAGTTGGCCAGGTGGCCCTTGCTGAGCTTGCCTGCGGCTCGACTTCTGTATGGAGGTCCGAGTGCCTTCAGAGTGTGTGGCAGCCCCATCCCTAAGTGAGCCTGGGCAAGCACCTCCCCTCTGCTGGCCTCGGTTTCCTCATCTAAAGCAGCATTTAGACGAGGTTAGATGGCATTAAATTGACAGGATTGCTGGGAAGAATACATGAACAGTGACAGAAAAGTCAGTGTGTGAGTGCTCCTACGCCAAAAAGCCATGGTATCTATTGGAGAGCGCTGCAGGAAAGTGAGAAGCTGCCACCTGGACACGCATCTCTGTGAGACTTTGCGAGCAAATAAACTCATGCCTGGGTGCTCAGCTCTTGTGGCTGAGTGAGCCACATGAACAAGGGAAGGAGATATCCACTCTCCATCCCCCAGAAAAGCAGGTGCAGCTACAGGGGCCTGAGCGTGAGGTGAGCAAAGCAGGCAGCTCTGGCCCAGCCTGGCTTGGCAGGCATCAGGAAATGGGGCTGAGAGCCCTGGTGTGCTGGTGACAGGTGAGAGCATGGGTGATATGTGACAAGGCTCTGCGGCTGCCTCTCATCCTGGGGGTGTTGGGAACTGAACGCTGTACATGACAGTGACCACAGATCACCTGTGGGGACTTGGGTTTCCAAGTAGCTAGAGGGAAGGCAGGCATGGAGAGGGATCTCAGATCAGCACAGGGTTGGGGGGTGATGGGGAGTAAGGGTCAAGAACCAACTAATATTACAGTCCACGTTTGCAAACTTCTTCAGCTTTTTTATTCCCAGACTGGTATGGTGTAAGAAAACACAGACTTCTCTCTGTTATTCCCTTTAAGCATTGATTAAACTGTCTCTTGAAGTCTAGAACTAGCTGTGACCATGTTTGCAAGGTTATTTAAAGTTATATTATACTTGTACACAGCCCCTTTAAAGCTGTTGTTGAATTGTGGGGGCTGGATTGAACATATTGAATATATACAGTAGTTACTGTGGTGGGCTGGTGAGTCAGTGAATCCCCCAGTCACCTCTTAGCTGTCCAAGTACACCCAAACCCAGTGCTGGTTTACTTTAGGTACTTTCTTTTGCTTACAAGTGAATTATTTAAGGAACAACCTAAAATGAGATGCCTTTGTCTGGAGGGGTAAGGGAGCAGATGAAACTACCAGCCTCACACAGGAAGTGTTTAGTGTTTGTATGTAATGTAAAATGGAATGCATTGAAATTGCCAGGGAGAGATACAATTGACTGTTTTGCTCTATGAAGTCAAGCCCTGGTGACTAGGCCCAGGGAAGCACCCCGCTGGTTTAACATCAGTGCCACCAGGAGGTGTCACTGGATCCACATAGGTTTCTGTGGTTAGCATCATCATCTTTCATTCTGGGACAGTTTGGTATGTATTACAACTTTTGCTGCCTAATTAAATTTCTCCAGGTTAGTTTCCTGTAAATATCCACTAGTCCACCCTTAGTAAACATTTAGTAGCACACAGATTCCATCCATTTTTTATGTAAAATCTGGAAATTACTGCTTGCTACCATATGAGTATACTGTGAATACATAAAATATATCTGAACCCTAAGCTTTGCCAAGAAAAAGGTGTAAACTGAAGGCCTATCATTCCTAATAGCAGAGTTTGACTTTTCTGTCATCCCATGTTCTTATTTGCTTTATTCTCTTCCAGATGGTTACAAGAAGGAACCAAATGTTAAGTTTTGCTTTCAAAGTGAAGAACATGCTTTGCTAGCCAAGATGATGGTCAGCATGTGGGAGCTTAGGAGTCCTCTGAAACACATCAGACAATGCAGCACTTCTCACAGCATGTTCCTGGGATGCCTGGGGGCCCGGAGGCCTGTTAGGGTCTGTTTTCATAGTGATACTCAGCCACGGTCACTCTTTACCCCTCTCCTGCCATCCCCAGTGAACAGCAGCACTACTGTGGCCCTGTGGCATTGCCGTGGCCCTGTGGCACATGATGGCACAAGACGGAACGCAGTGGATGCGAGATCCCAGGCTTCTCGTGAGCCCACCACTTATCTCTCATTTGTTTGAGAAAATAGTTTTTTTTTTAAATATATTAAAAATATGTTACATAATGGATTTATTGCTAACATGTAATGTATTTAAAGCTATTTAAATTTCTAATAAGGTTAACATAATAGGTAAAATTCACAAAACAGAAGCTCTTTGGGGTTCTTGGTAATCTGGTCTTGAGACCAAAGAAATTAGGACTCCCTGGCATTGAGGGATGAGAGTGTGCTCCGGACCTCACTGCCTGGACAGCCTGCCCCTTGGCCATGTGCTAGCTGTGTGGCTGCTTGGGTAAGCGCTGGTTTGTCATCTGCAAAATGCAGGTATTGCTAGTACTGCTCTCATAAGGCTTTCATGAACTTAAAGTGATATAACTAATCTGGACAAAGTGAATTATTTATTGCAGAATAGACTGCCTATTATCATCTTAATAATGGGGAAAAGGAAAGACTTTAAAATAATTAGCATCCAACATATTTCCTAAGTTTTTCTAATTCCCAAATCCTTTCACAGTAACAGACCAGTGTTAGAAGAAATTTAGACATGTTTAAGTTATTGGCAAGTTTTCCAAGTAGTAAAATTGGTTTTAAACTGAAATAAGCTTTTCCTGTTTTAAAATTCAGGTTTAGTTTTAGTTCTAGATGTTTGATTGCTGTTATAGCATGTAAAATTATTTGAGTGAAAATATTGAAAGAAGTAGACCATAAGGGGATAATGAGAAAAACAATGTATTGAAATATTTTCCATTTTGAAGTTTTTCTGAATGTACATTTAAGTATTATATGCCTTAGTAAAATAGAAATTAAGTTAATGAGAAAAATGAAACATATTTTAGAATAGTGGCTAACTTCCTGGTGTTGTGATCACTGGCTCTAATTTTATTCATGTAAAAAAATGTAGGAATGACAAGTTGAGCAGCCAGTGTGCATTGTGTGGGAGCATGGAATCCTTGGGGCCATTTCTGTAGGGTCCAGGCAGCTTGATGATCAGATATGAGGCCCCTTCCATAGCAGGCTCACCAGACTGCAGCCCTGATCATTCTTCAGTTAATGCAGTTCAAATCTGTCAGTTGCCCTCTATCATTTTAGTTGGGCCGAATGTAATCTTCTTGGTCTTTTATTTTAGTGATTGAAATATTCCCCGTGGACATACTACTCACTCGAAATGTCTTAAAGAATTGTTGTAATGGAAATTCTTTACTCTGATATACACGTTACTGTGACAGAACAGCGGGGTGGGCGGATAATCACCATTCCCAAATGTGGACAATATTGTGTTATTGTTATATTTGAAATCTGAAAATAAAATTTAATTTAAAACATAAATGACATAAGTCAAAAATATGGACAGTTCTAAATACATATGACCCTTGAGCAATGTAGGGGTTGGGGGTGCCAGCCTCCCACAGGGTCAGAAATCCTTGTATAACTTATGACTCTGCAAAACTTAATTACTAATAGGCTACTGTTAACCAGAGTCTTGTCGATAACATAGTTGATTAACATATTTTGTATATGTATTATATATATTATACAGTATCCTTACAGTAAAGTAAGCTGAAGAAAATGTTACTAAGACAATTGTAAGGAAGAGAAAATATACTTACAATTCTTAAGTATAGAAGTGGACCATCATGAAGGTCCTCATCCTCATCACCATTACCGTGAGCAGACTGAGGAGGAGGAAGCAGGGGTGGGGGGTTGCTCTTGCTGTCTCAGGAGTGGCAGAGGCAGAGGAAAATCCTCATATAAGTGGACCTCACAGTTCAAACCCGTGGTGTTCAAGGGTCAGCTCTATTAGGTTTTGCTTAATTGACCTTTTAAATCAACCAACTTATTTGAGACAGTAAATTTAGATTAAGATATAATCATGCATTTAGAGATCAACTCTTGCTCAGGTGAACCCCAAAATACAGTTCGGAGACAGATAAGCTGACGTCAGTATTCTAGTACCCAAGCTTTACTATTTAATATTATAAATAGTTATAATTATTGTGTTCTGGGCAAGCTATGAGAAATCCCTTGTAAAGTATAAGTTAAATTGTATTATTTTTACTTATTTGTTTATTTATTTATTTAGAGACAGAGTCTTGCTGTGTCGCCCAGGCTGGAGTGCACTGGCACGATCTCGGCTCACTTCAACATCCACCTCCCGGGTTCTAGTGATTCTCCTGCCTCAGCCTCCCAAGTAGCTGATATTACAGGTGTACGCCACCACACCCAGCTGATGTTTGTATCTTTAGTAGAGATGAGGTTTCACTGTGTTGCTCAGGCTGCTCTCTGACCTCAGGTGATCCACCCACCTCGGCCTCCCAAAGGTGGGTGGATCACCTGAGGTCTGGGATTACAGACATGAGCCACTGCACTCTGCCACTATATTCTTTAATCACTTTTCAGTTACACCTGCTGCTCTGAAGTTAAATGTGGCCGTCTCTGGTGTGGTTTTCCTTGCTGGGAACTGCTGCCGGCTGCTTGGGTCAACTGAAGGGTGCTGGTAACAGATTCTTTAACAGCCACAGCACCAGTGAGGGCCAGCGACAGAGGCTGCTTTCACACTTTCTGTTCCAGGGCCAAGCCAATCTTTCTAACTTCTAATTTACATGGAGCTGAAGGTTTCAAGTAGCAGAAGTAGCTGGGCAGGGGACAAGCGATGCTGTCATTTGGGTGCTTTTATCAGAGTCTGGAGAGGGGGAGTCGGTCGGCAATGCTAACTCCTCCGTCACTCCTGGGGCGGCAGCCTGCCATGAGACCCTGGAGCTCAGAACCCCTCATAGGAGGATGCTTTGCTCTGGGGCTTCTGGGGCGGGAGGGAAGAGGCACTGCTCCTCGTTCCTGGCCTGGTGACGAGGTAGCAGATACTCAGAATGTACTTTTCTGCCTCTCAAGGGTCACACAGATTTAACAGCTTTCCATGTCTCCAAGCTTCTGGGCTGGGAGGACTGGGTGAATCCCAGTTCCTCGTCTGGTCAGACATGCACATCAATCTGATAAACTCTCACCTTTCTTGGCTTAAAAAGGCCCAAATTGCTACTAGTATGTGGGTGAGAGGTCACTTAATCCAATCACCCTGATCTACCAAAACTTTCCCTCTCAGCTTCAGTGTAAAAGTTGCAATCTGGCCTTGGATCACACTCCTGGGTTGGAGTCTTATCTCCTCCGCCCATGAGAGCATGTGATGGCAGGTGCATAGCTACCTCGCCTCTGTATGCCCAGTGTCCCAGCAGAATAGAGACATCAGTGGAAGTTGAGAGCATTATTACAAGGCCACCAACCCCTCTCATCCCCAAACTGTTCCTACTTCTGAAGCATCCTAATAGGACATAGGAAGGGTGGGACCCCACCAGCACCATCACAGCTATTGAACTGCGAGCGTCCAAACTCAGATGTCTGAGTGTCCAAGTGTTTGCTGATTTTTCTCCATAGCCTGCCTCTCCAGCTGTGCCCCCTAGAAATGATATTTGATACTTCCCCCTGCAGTCCTCTCCTGCCTGACCCTCTCTTCCAGTCCTCCAGTTTCCATGGGACAGAACTGTGGACCTCCTGCTGCCACTGAGGTACCTCTTCCCACTCCCACCCAGAGATTCCAAAATCTGGAATAAAGCACATGGGGCAGGGGGGGTCAATATCTTAGGACCTCACCTGTCAAGCCGATTAACAGCCTGAGCTGACAGGCAGAGACAGACTGGCAGAGATGGAGGAAAGGTGCCTGGGAGCCGGAAGACTTGTTTCAAAGCTGTACTGGGGTGATTTGGGAGGTGCTGGTAGAGATGATGGGGCCCAAACATGTCACCCCAACCCAAGCTCTGGTGAAAAGTGTTTCTCACCACCTACCAGGTTTCCTTCACACTCCCCTGTATCCACAGCGCAGTTCTCTGGGGCGACCAGCAGTCAACAGGGGGAGGTGTTGCTGCTGCCATGGAGACCGGGGCGGCTGGGGGAGGGCGATGCTGTCCTGCTGTGACTGTTGGCACAGGGCACACTTGCGTTTACCCACATTCGAATGTGCTTTGGAGCTAACCTGGGGCCATAACC
This sequence comes from Lagothrix lagotricha, assembly GCA_963574225.1. Taxonomy (NCBI): domain Eukaryota; kingdom Metazoa; phylum Chordata; class Mammalia; order Primates; family Atelidae; genus Lagothrix; species Lagothrix lagotricha. The sequence goes on from CAUYNB010045127.1 coordinate 23,985, forward strand.
ATCACTCACCTTGTTTCCATCAGAAAAGCGGATCTGATGGAAAGTACTTTGTGGAAATCTAAGCAGTTGATGATTATCCTTAAGGAATGCAGGGACTGTACATATAAAACGTTGACTTTTTGATCTATTGCTTTGCAACTGCTCAGTTATTCACTTATTAAACATTTGAATGTTGTAGGATGTCTTCATGTGTCTACAACTAGAATGTAAATTGACAGTGAAGATTTGTCTCATTAATCCTGAATCTCTGCTATGGTGATAAATATATTGCTTTGCTCACAGGAATTATTAAAGGTACTTAATGTCTAATATTTGCTATGTACTCATTATATAGCGAAAACTGAACTATTTTGCCTGTTCATAAATAATTAGGTTTTGAATTTGAAAGTGACTCCTCAAGGGGTGGCGTGAACACATGTAGGATTTACTGAAGGTTTTTCTCCCGTTTCAGCTCCAGCTCGCTTTTTTCTGTGAAGCAGGATGTGTGGGGCCGCAGAGCGGGATCTACTCGCGGTGCCTTTTCCGCTTTCTCGAAGGCGTGGAGAGGCTGTAAGACACTTTCTCTCAAACGTGCAGGGCCTCCACCTAGGACCCCGGAAGGCTGCCGGCTCCCCAGGGGCTGCTCCTGGCGTCCGCGGGACTAAATTAACCTCGGGCCACCGAGCACCAGCTGGGGGAGCCCCGGGACGTTTGGCGCGCGCTCCGCCCTCCGCTGTCCTGCCACTTTGTTCGCATTCAACAGTCGGTTCTGACACTAGCCGGGCACAGCCCGGGGCCTAGCAGGGCCGCGTCTTTAGTGTGCGCGCTGGGCACCTCCTCCTCCTGCCGGCCCGGCCCGCGTCTCGGCCGTGGGGACCGGGGGGCGCCGCGACTTGCCCGCAGTCGGACGGTGGGAGGCGGTTCCCGCAGGGTCCAGTCCCGGGACCACCGAGTCGGGGGAAGCCCCCCGCCCCAGGAGGAGGGAAGGGTGGGAGCCTCTCGTTTGGAGTCACCGGGTTTGGTCGCCGGGATGTGAAGAAGCCGGAGTGGCCGCAGCTGGACGCAGGTGGGTGTGGAGGGAGCGCCCGGCTTGCGGGGACCCGCTGCGCGCACCGTGGCTGAGCGACCGCGTCTCCTTCTAGGGGCTGAGGATCCCGCGGCTCCGCTGCACCATGCCCTTCCCGCGCGTGCCGCCGCCGCCCGCCCCCGCCCCCGCCCCGGGGGCCCAAGCAGTGCTCCAGTTACCCCGGAGGCCCTACGCCGCGGGGGACAAGAAGAAGAGGCCCCCAGAGCGGCCCGAGGGGCTCCTCTCCAGTTCCTGGCCCTCCGCCACGCTCAGGAGGCCGTCGGCCAGGCGCGGCCCGGGCTGGAACAGGACGCAGCCGCCGGCCCCTCGGGGCGTCTCCCCGCAGACCTCGCCCGGCCGCGCGCCGCCCCCGGCCACGTGCGCCACGCCCCGGAGGACCAGCTCCGGCCACAGCCCGGCAAGGACCAGGACCACCTACGCGGCGACCTCGGCGGGGACGGGGACCACCGCCGCGGGGACCTCCTCGGGGCCGGGGGCCGGGCCCGACGCCGCCGCGCGCTTCTCGCTGAGCCTCACCCCCGAGGCCGTCCTGGTCATCCAGAGGCGTCACCTGGAGAAGCAGCTGCTGGCGCGGTCCCACAGGCCCTTCCCCTCGCCCTCGACCGAACCCAGGCGCCTACTCGCTCCCTGTCCCCGGGCCAGGGCGGCGGGCTCGCAGAGGAGCGGCCCAACCAGCAACCCCGACACGCCCCCCGCCGACGGCCTCGGCCGCCGCGCGCCTAGGCCCCGCGCCCCGCTGCTGACCGGCGGCCTGCAGGTTCCCCAGCTGAGCCCGCGGCCGGGGTCCCTGCGTCCGATGCTCAAGGTGTCGCTGCTCAACGAGCGGCACAGGTACGACGACGTGGAGTACGAGGAGGAGGAGGCAGAGGCGCTGGACGAGGGCTTGGTGCGCAAGTGCACGGAGTGGCTGCGCGGCGTGGAGTCGGCAGCCGCCTCCCGGGACCGGGCGGGTGTCCTGGACGCGCGGCCGCACCTGAGCACGCTGTGAGCGCGGCGGGCCTGCGGGGACGCGCCAGGCCTGATCCCACCCACCTGCTGCACGTGCCGCTCTGCCAGGGGGCAGTCGGGGGAGACCGCAGGCTCCTCGGGTCGCCAGCGCCCACCTGCAGGACACCCGTGAGCAAGGCGGCCCGCGTGGGGCGCTGCCAGACTCGCCCGACGGCCACGGTCCCCCTCCTCCCCTCGCCAGCCGGCACCCCAGGACTTTCTCGTCCAACCCGGTGTTATCTACCCCAGAAACCGCCTCTGCTCCATTCTGGCCTCCTCTTGGCGCCCACGAGTCCATGCAGTTCGTGGGGAATTAAGCAACTGTGAAAATGCCTCTCGGCGCCTCCAGCCCTAAGGTTGGTCTAAATCCCGGAGACCCTCTGCCTGGAGGCGGGCCTTCCCCAGGGCTACATCGGCACCCCCTGTGGATGTCACTCTCGGCGGGTGCCGAGCACCCTGGACAGTGCAGCAGGCGATGGCCCAGGGTGGTGGCCGCGACGGTGGCCTCCTACTGCAGAGCTGGGATGCGGTGCTACATTTGTGATTTTGTTTTCTCCCAAGTCAGAGAAGTGTTGAGGGTATTAGAAATCCCTGAAACTCAGTGAACCGAATTTCCAGTCTCCAAAGTGGAAGAAGGGTAGGCACTGCCAGAGCTGGTTAGCCCTGGTCAATGGGCGCTACCATGGAAACCGCCCGGCCGATTACATTTTTCTGTGTATTATTCGAATAAAGAGTAAAACTCCTCTGCCATTTCATAACCATACCCTTTTGCCACTAACTGGAGGCTGATTTGTACATATTTCTTCCATGCATCTGAGTATATCTAACTCAAAGGATAAGTAGGAAATAAAATGATATAATCAGATAAGGCTGGTTTTAGAAGAGTAATGTATTACCTCAATTTCTGACTGACTTTGTAAAAGCCAGTAACTGGTTTAATGTTTATCTTGATAGACTTTAAATGTGTCAAGTCTTAATTGTGTTTTAAATTGAAGCCTTACATTTTAAAAAACAGATTTTGTATTTTTCTTGTGGAGATCTTTGCTCTAATAACACACACACACTTTCTCTCTCTCTCTCTCTCTCTCTCTCTCTCTCTCTCTCTCTCTCTAATTCTAGGCACACATTTAGTTAGATGTGAAGCATTTAATTCATTGGGAGCTCGGTCAGCTGCCAGATGAGTTGCAAAAACAACAACAAAAACCCACCCATTGAATAACTTCTTTGAATTTGGAGATAAGTTTTCTTTTACTTAAAATGAATAGATTAATACTAGAGGGGCGAGACTAGCAATGCTTGCTGAAACGGCTGTGCTGCTTTTGTTCCACTCCCACCCAGGTGACCTCTGAGTGCTGCGTCCTGGGCAGGGCACTCGGTCTGGAGATGAGAGGACGGGTCAAGAGTGCATTGACTTCAAGCCAAAGGCTGGGAGGGGCTCAGCTTGGTCTCATCTTGTAGCTACAGCAAATACCAGTAATTCAGATGCCAGACTTCTGCCCTTGGTCACAGTAATAACAATATTTTGAAGACTTTTCCCCGATGGCATCCTAGAGGCAGTGACTTTCTGCAGCCTCTGTCTGTCTTCCAAGCTGAGCCCCTGCTGCCGTGGGGCTGTCACTGCACCTGGGTGTCTCCCTGCCGTGGCTGTCAGCTGCTTTATTTCAATTTCCTTTCTTCCCTGGCCTTGTCTCCAGGCTCTGTGCAGGCATCTCCTGTTCTTAACTGGCCACAATAGGACACTAAGCACATTTTTAATGATCTGCAGTTATTAAATAGAGTGTGTGTGCTTGTTCTCTACTTTAAAAGCAAATGAGTGGAACACTTGTTTCCCTGGTCAAGGAACCTGAAATAAAAACAAACCAAAAAAAAGAAAGAAAAGAAAAGGAAAAGATTCTGCACGTGACATATGATGTCTCTTCATTGCTGTTAAGGACATTTTGAGAAAGTTTTCTAAAGTCACTATGCTATAATTTCTTAATGCTTCAATAAAAGAAATTCAATGAATTGTGCTTCTTTTTGGGGGGGGACATTGAAAACTGGTCAGGAAGAGGCCACTGAGGGATTTAAAATTCACATGACATGGTTTCTTCAGAGTGGGGCTCAACCTTAGGTTCTGGGATTTCCAGGAGTTGACAAAAGTTTGCTGGTTTTAATTACTACTAGAAATTACCAAGATTTTGAGATAGTCAATTACTGTCAGGTTATTTGGCAATGACACTTGACCTTTTATGGGGTCGCAAATCTCCATGAAAGCTGTATTCCTAAAAACAAGTACCACATAGGGACAAAAAATTGCATAGAATTTGTATACATTTTAGGAAGCTCGTGGGTTCGAGGTTAAGGAGTCCTCCTATATACACACTCACTAAAATATTTTTTATTTTGCCTAAAGTCATTTCAAACTGGTAGGTCATACCAATCAGAAATTAAGGGGTCAATTTGAATAATTACTAGACTATTAGATTACTACCATATTATCAAATTCTCCCATAGCTGTACTAGCTCATAGCAGGGACTGAGGAAGTAAAAGTGTTGCCAGTTCCAAAGATTGAGCATATGTGACTTAATTCCATCGATTTAGAGAATAGCTGGCGCTTTAGGATAGGTTTTTATGTTGATCTGCCTTATCTCTAGAAAAGTGGATGCCAAGTCATCAGACCATTAGTTTAGGGTTTTCCTAGAAATCTTACAATTCGGTTTAGAGCGGGTGATCTGTGGGATCTGCGATCTTTGCTTTTCAGCATGGCAATTTCAGCGAACCATGGTATAAAAGTCAAAGAAAGTCTGAGAAGAACAGTCTCTCTAGTAAGCAAGGATGCTTTTGCATTAACGGACATGCACACACAGGCCTTTGTGACCTGTGGGAAACCTGGATTGATGCAGTTCCCCAGAGCGGCCTCAGTCCAGATGCTATCTGGGTAGGGGGGCTGCTGCTCCCGGGGCCTGTAGTGGCGGCCCCATGGCCTGGCTTGGAGACTGAGCACCCCTAAGTGTTGTGTGGGAGAAGGTATCACATCGTGGTTCAAGGTGAGTTTTGGTGCCCTGAAGGCCAGAGTTCCCACACTGATGCTGTCATTTATCGGCATCTTTCTTGTTTTTTTGAGATGAAGTCTCACTCTTGTTTCCCAGGCTGGAATGCAATGGTACCATCTCAGCTCACTGCAACCTCCGCCTCCGAGGTTCAAGGGATCCTCCTGCCTCGGCCTCCTGAGTAGCTGGGATTACCACGCTCGGCCAATTTTTGTATTTTTAGTAGAGATGGGGTTTCACCATGTTGGTCGGATTGGTCTCGAACTCTCGACCTCAGGTGATCCGCCTGCCTCAGCCTCCCAAACTGCTCTGATTACAGGCATGAGCCACTGCGCCTGGCCCATCCGCATCTTACATTAAACGTTCATGTCTCTTTTCCTCTTCTGTCTGTCTGTTGGGTAGTTGAGCATAGGTGACCCTGGTGAGGATTATGAGGCAATATGCAAAGCATTACCCCAGCTCAAGGTTAACTGTGATTTTTACTATTCAAAAAAGTCTTTACTACTCAAAAAACATCCTTCTCTAGCACTCCTGTGCACATTCAAAATCCTCCCTGGTTACAGTATTCTGAGATTTTTATCTCTAACCATTTAATGCACATCTACACTTTTATTTCCCTGAGGAGTTAAAAAATTAAAATATTTATTGTGTTTTGCCTTCTTATCTCACAATTATTATGTTATGAGCACAAAATTTAGCTCTGAGCTTCCTGGTAGCAGAGACAAAGTTTAAAGTAATGAGTCATACAATCTCAATATCTAATAACAAGAAACTCTTCTTGGAAAAAATTGTTTTGTATGTATTTGTATTATATACAGAATGGACAGTATCCTTAAGTGCAGTTTCTCAAAGATGCCTAATCACTATTAGTTCTTGATAAAAGCCAGTGGGGTCATCGTCAGCTGCATCCTCGCCAGAACTGGACTGTCCTATCTTGTGGAGGTGGCATAGATGAAAACCTGTAAATCCAGTAGAGAATCTTCAGGAAGCAGTTTTAGATCTGCTCAAGTATCTAGCAAGTTCTAGAATCTCAGACAATTCTACATCAGTCCTTAAATGTTTGGTCTCATGACCTCTTTCTAGTTTCAAAAATTATTGAGGGAAAAACATTATTGAGAAAAGCCAAAGAACCTTCTTCAGTGCAGGTTTATCCGTCAGTACTTCCTGTATCAGAGCTAAAGACAGAGACCCTAGAATAGGCTAAGTGCTGGTTTCATCTATACCATGTCAGCCTCTGGTGCCTGCTCTAAGGCTGGCTTAGCTACAGCTGAAATGGATGGGAAGTATTTTAAGATACAGATTTTCTAGGCCTCGGACATAGGGATACTAATTCAGTAGATCTGGGAAAGGGCTGATGTGCAACCAGGTTGGGAGCCATTGCTATATGGCAAGAAATACAAGCCCAGGCTCAGGAAATACAGCAGATGTTATTGAAGGTGGATTTCACCAACTGTGTCCGCTCACAAAAGACCCTGAAATGCTCCTCTGTTAAAATCAGTCTCCTTTCCTAGATAGTAATGTCTCCCTTCCTAGCCATGTGTTTTCACGCAGGGAGGGTAGGATGCCATGACCAAAAATAACTAAAGTGACCCCACCTCATAGCCGCGGCACCGTCCAAGTCATAGAATTGGGAGCGCCGGACACTCCACTTCGGGGGGGCCTTGCCTCAGACCTCATCCATTCCGAGTACCCTCCCTTGATGACTGATGTCCCAGGTCTTCCCTTGTCCACTTTCGCAGGCTCCGAGAACTGCAAATGCATGGCCGTGTCCTGAAAAGCCAACCCCAGACAGTGCACAGAGCTCAATAGCTCATTTTATGAGGAAATTACAACAAGTATCTGTTGAGATAATATAACAAGTATTCACTTTGAGCAGGATAGTATGCCAGCAGGCCCAGAATAGCCCAGTTATTCATTCAAAAAAATATTTACCCTGCCTCTACAGGATGAATTGTATCTGAGGCACAGAACTAGCTGGAACTGTTCCCTACGTAATCCAGGGGGTCGGCCTGTTCAAAGGTGTATCCACGTCTGCTGAGCGCGATAACTTTGGTTAGAGGACAGTCAATATTGAGTGGTTCTTTAGGACAGTCACTGATCTGTATTTGTTTGCTTGGGCCAACTTAAGAATACCACAGACTGGGCGGCTTAAAAAACAGGTATTTATTTTCTTATCGTTCTGGAGGCTGGATGCTCAGGATCAAGATGGCGGCACGGCTGGCCCAGGGCTAGGCCTCTTTCCTGGTCTGCAGGGGGCCGCCTCCTCACTGTGTCCTCACAGAGCCTTGGTGTCTCTTACTCCTACAGGGACGCCAGCTCTGTTGGATCACAGCCCACACATATGTGCCCGTTTAACCTTAAAATTACCTCCTTAAAGGCACTCTCTGCAAATACGGTCACAGTAGGTTTAGAGCTTTGACATATTAATATTAATTTGGGAGTGTGGGGGACAAGATTCAACCCAGAACATGGACTGTGGTTTCAGTTGCTTTCTTTTTTTTTTTTTTTTTTAATTTGAGATGGAGTCTTGCTCTGTTGCTGAGGCTGGAGTGCAGTGGCACGATCTCAGCTCACTGCAACCTCCGCTTCCCAAGTTCAAGCAATTCTCCTGCCTTAGCCTCCTGAGTACCTGGGATTATAGGCATGAATCACCACGTCCAGCTAATTTTTTTGTATTTTTAGTAGAGATGGGGCTTTGCCATGTTGATCAGCCTGGTCTCAAACACGTTACCTCGTGATCTGCCTGTCTCAGCCTCCCACAGTGCGGGGATTACAGGCGTGAGCCACTGCGCCTGGCCAGTTTCAGTTGCTTTTTAAGACCACTTATGGAATATGATAGCAAGATAAGCTTCTCAGCTTCTTCCCACCACTTAGGTGCACACACAATACACACACACAAACACACATGCACAAAAATGTACACATGAGAACAAACAGACACTCTCGTGCACACATATGCAAGCATGCACTCAAACACATAACTTTTGGAAGCGTAAAAATATAAGAGTTTTTACTGAAATTTGAAAAATTAATTAGTTCAACAATTTTACTTCTACCTAGAAGAACATGGAGATGAAAGAATTTGCTCAACTTGTCAGAAAAGTTCAAGCCAGGTCTGAAGTCTATAACCTAAGATTGCAAAGATTTGATTTGCTCCCCACAATCTCTTATTTTTGCCTTTGTATCTGTTCCGAAATTTTGTTTGTTTTTGTTTTTGAGACAGAGTCTCACTCTGTCACCCAGGCTGGAGTGCAATGGCACAATCTCCACCTCCCAAGTTCAAGCAATTCTCTTGCCTCAGTCTCCCAAGTAGCTGGGATTACAGGCACACGCCACCACATCTGGATAATTTTTGTATTTTTAGTAGAAACAGGATTTCACCATGTTAGTCAGGCTGGTCTTGAACTCGTGACCTCAGGTGATCCACGTGCCTCAGCCTCCTAAAGTGCTGGGATTACAGGTGTGAGCCATCCTGCCCCACCTGCTCTGAAATTTTTGACCCAATCTGCAGTCCCTTAATGAACCTGTGCAGGGTGCAGCCTGCGCCAGGCTGTTCTCTGCTGCCTGCTGGCCCAGAGCCCTGCGGCTCCAGCTGTCTGTCTGCATTCTTGCATGATGCGAGTGTACAGAGAAACACCCTGGCTTGCTTTCTCTTTTTAAAAAATTTTCTTTTCTTTTTCCAACTTTCTCTCTTTTTCCTTCTTCTGAGCACTTCTTGGCAATTTTCTTTTGCTCTTAACTTTCTTTTCTTTTTTTGCTAAAGCTATGACCAGGTGCTGTCTGTAGCTGACTCAGCAGTTACCTTCCTTTCCCTTCTAGGTGGAGGCCACTGAATTAAGAGGACACAGACTGTACATTTCCATATCACTAAGAGAGAAAATCTCAAACATTCTCATCACAAAAATGTCAAACGTTTGAGGTGACGGATAGATCAATCGGCTTGACTGAATCACGCATCGTATTCAAAATTCATAACATCTGCATAAGTCTTGGAGGTGGCTTCCCACATGTCCTCCGACAGGTCGGGCAGTGGGATGCTGTGCTAACTGCTTTGCAGCATGGGCAGGTTAGAGCCTCACAGCAATGCTATGTCTCTTTACAGGTGTAGAAAATGAGTCTCTGCAGGTAAAGCAACTGACATATACACATCACACCTATTTAGTTCACAGCTGAGCTCACGCCCAGGTTAGCTTGAGTTCAAGTCCTTAACCAGTATGCAAAGGGCCTGCCCCAGTGCTGTGGGGCCAAGTGGGAGAACAGGTAGTACTTACAGCAGTGCCAGTTCCAGGAGCCTCCCTGAAAGTGGATTTAGGACCCTTGAGAGTTAGATTTAAAACCTCTGATGAATAATGACCACAGCAGAAATCCACAAAATAGGACGACAGAGAAGATTAACAAGGACCAATGTTGGTTCTTTTAAAAAAAATTAGATTGAGCAACCCTTAGCAAGACTGATAAAGAAAAAAAGAATCACAAATTACTAAGACCAGGAATGAAAGAAGGGCTATAACTACAGATCCTACAGATGTGAAAAGGATCCGCAGACACACCGTGAACAGAAAGAGGTGCGGACCGTAGCCGGTCCAGCCCACTGCCCACAGCGTCATGCAGAGCGGGCACTCACCCTCGTCTTCCACTGTTAGTTCTGAAAGCTGTATTTTTTGTGGTCAATACCTTCTTCGCCATACATGAAAAACAGCCAATATGCACATGACTAAGACTGAAATTCTGTGATTTACAATGTTCTTTGTAGGATTGGAGGCAAAGAGGATTTTGCTTTTATTTCCTTCAGCAAAAGAATAGATACCCACAACTCCCCCAGCACACATCATCTCAAATGTGTTGGAAAAAATCCTTCCGTCTGGCAAATGAGAGCCTAATTTGCATGGCCACAGCATTTGTGGAGAGGAGGATGCCCGGTCCCTGGGGCGTGAGAATACCAGTCCTCCCCCCACACACTGCCATCTCAAGCAAGCACTGGGCTTCAGCCCACCTCTCCGCCCTGTAGATCTGTGTTGGGGATCAGCTTCCCACAGCCCCTCCCGCCTTCTGGTAACATCAATAAGAAGACTCACCTCAATTTCTGAGGTCTCATATTCATCACTGACTGGACACAACTGCTTGGCCAATCCTGTACATAAAGGGGGAAAACTCTTTGGGAGGGGTCCCCCATCACTCAGGTAGGAGTGGCAACAACTAACTCACAGCCAGTGCAAGGCAGGCTCGCCTCCCTTCTGGGCGGTGGGGTCAGCAGAGGGAGCTGGGCTGGGCATACTCCTCTCTACACCTCACCCCGCAGGGATGCCCTTTTTGTTGGAGCAGGGAGGGAAACCTCCTTGCAAATGTGCTTTGGACAAGCTCCCAACATGCATTTGTCACTGTCGCTTCACGGCAGAGGCCAGCATCATTCAAGTTAAGACGACTCTCCGGGGATTAGAGAAAATGGCCTGTTTCTTTACTGTAGCTCATAATGGAGGGGCCAGCGTGGGGTTCCTGAGTTAGTGTCATGAAAGCAGGAAATCTTTACTCCAGGAATTTGTTTAAAAGACACTTATACAAAACCAACTATCTGGGAAAACAAGAAGGAGGACAGGTGCGGCTGGGAAACCAACTATCTGGGAAAACAAGGAGGAACTGGACAGCTCCAAGAGGGGCCATGTGTCCCCCGTGCTGGCTGAGGTCCCAGGTCCACCCCTTTCATGGGGAGGGACCATCATGAGGCCACTTCATCTCTGAGCCCACTTCCCCAGACAGAGCACAGCAGGTGCCGAGGCCCGTGCCTGGCACTCAGTAGGATGACCTTGGCCATCGTCCATCACCGTCGCACCTCATCCCTTGGTGCTGCCCTGCAAGCGTGAGCCTGGCTCGGCTGTAACCCAGCGCCACGCGGAGACAATGGAGCCACAGAGTTCCCAAACACTCACTGCCCTTTGTGGCTCTCCTCATCTGTGGTGTCGTCATGCTGCAGAGAAAGAGCACACGCGGCGCCCAAGAGACAGCGACTCCGAACAAAGGGCCTCATTCAACCACTTAAAAGACAATGAACGTCCACCTCTGTGTCATCCCAGGGTCTGCAGAGAGACATCGAGAGGAGTGGACGTGACAATGAAAGAAACCTGTAGATGATCCCACGTGGTTTCATATTTGTTTCAAATCATGATGCTCTTAGGCCAGCTGGATCAGTGAGCAGCCAGGGCTGTAGTCAAAGGCACGCCAAAGAGATGGCTTTATCTCCATACTCTCAACAGCGGGCATATGTTTCCCGGAGATAGAAAGTTACGGTCACCTTTTCTAGGGACACCTATCTGGGCTTGCAGTCCAGCAACTTCTAGAAGACATTATACTCACACGTTCATAATAGAATATTTATCAGAATTTTAGAAAAATGCGTTCTTAATATTCTCAGTGCAGCACCTGGTGCTGGCAGCATGGGAGAATATTGTGATCATGCCAATAACATTTTGCTGTGTGTAGTTTTTAGGTTACGCTTACCTTTGTCTTAAAATGATCAATAGATCTGGTTAGGATGATAAATAAGGAGCTGGGAAACGAAGGTACAGAGCAAATTCTAATTACATGAATGTCTCTGACTAAGAAACAGTTGGGTGCTTTCTGAACCCAGGGGAGCCTGTTTCCAGTGGTACTGGGGACCTGGGAATAGGCTGGCTGGAGTCACCTGATATCTCGATTTTCTGTAGCCTACCCCAGCACTGAACCCTGTGTGCATGTGCTTAGTGATGATGGCTGAAGATTTTATTTTTGCCATAAAACACAGTCAGTAGCATTAGGGTGAGTACAGCAAAGTTTATTTGCTCCGTAGTAAGCTACTGGGACTATTTAACGGGGAGTAGGGAGGGCATGAAGTGTTTCAATGAAGGAAGACTTGGGCATGGAAGGAACAGGGCCAGCTGACACCCACTGGTGTCACATCTGCCCTACCAGCCCTGGAGGAAGAGGAAGGAGAGAGCTGGTGCGCAGGAGGGAAGAGGAGGAAACCCACTTGCCCTTGGCTTTGCAAAGTGCTGGAGGGCTCCCTGATCACTTCCCTCTCTCTCAAGCCAGCCCCCTCCTCTAGGTCCAACCAAACTCTCCAAAATGCAAAATGGTTCTGATCTTTCTCTGTGAGAAACTCCTTCAGAGTCAGTTCTTAATGAAACAGACTCCAGTCAGTACCATTTGTCTTTTTTGGACCATATTCATGGAACGTATAAACAGAAGCATCCTGTGTGGTGTGCTGGGACTGTGCCAGGCTTGCTGGCATGAATGCCCCAGGTACTTAGATGGCTTCTTGTTGACTGCGTTGATAGAAACATCCTGATTCACTCTTTAGTTCTACAGACCAGTGTTTCAGATTCTTAACTGTTCTGCAATGCATGGATTTCTTTAACTATAATAGAACCAATAACATCCCAGATGGGATTGCAGAGAATGAAAGACTTGTTCCATCAGCCGGGACTAAAGAGCCTGCTATTGTTTACAGAGCACTGCTAGCTGACTCTGGTACACAAAGCTTGTTAGTATTGTTGATTTGTTCAGCAAATTGAGAGAGAAAAGTTCCAAGTACTTAGTATTCCATAATATTCCAAATTGTAAATCCCCCTCTCAGGACACTTGGCAGCTGGGTAATGCACCCAGGATGGTAGACTGGTGCACATCTAGATGACCTTCATGAAGCTTAAAGGGAATTCATCCTGAAGACTACTGGTTCTTTAATATCATTAGAATAGGAAGTACACATTTCCAACAGGGTGGCTGTGTTGTCATGGCATGTACTTGTTTACCAGTAGTGTTGGAAGGACCTAGAGCTGTCTCATATTTAGCTGACTTCAAGCTGTTCCTCCCACCCTAACACACACACACACACACACACACACACTCTCTCTCTCTCTCTCTCTGTCTCTCTCTTTCTTCTGCTACTGCAGACCTGATAGAAGGACATAGAAAATTCTGCCTTGTGCAACTGACCTTCAGGCCTCACAGAGTAGAACAATTTTCACTTAAAGCTTTATCCGATTTTTTAAATGATAAAATTACATGTGCTCATTGTGGCCAAGGATAGAACACATATAAAGACAGAGTTAAAAGTCCCAATGCTCCCAGGTTCTCCTTGCTGTAAGAATTAAGGAAAGAGGAAGGAAACACTAACAGTGGCTCGACAGTCAAAGAGAGGTTTATTTTAGAGAATAAACCTGAGAGGGGTTTTCGGCTGAGTGAGGTCAGAGGGACTTTCTCTTATAGACTAAGAGTTTTTAAGGATTTAGGGCAGGAGAGTTTATCAGAGGTTTGGACTGCTTCTATGTCTCTTTGTTTGCTTATCTGAGAGGGAGAGTTGTATGTCTGTTCCCATGCATCTTTCTGCAGCTGCAGGCAGACCCGCCAGAGTCTGCTTTCAGCTTTCCTATCTTAGTGCACCTGAAGGGAAAGGAATGTGCTATTTATGGCCCACTGTTTTACTGGGGCCCATTGTGTAAGGGTGAGGTTTGGTAGTTACCCAGGAGACTTTCCCCCGCCTCCCTCTGTGCCTGAGCTGTCTTATCTGTGTTCTACTGTCTGCTCTTTCTGGCTGTTTGTAGTTAGAAGATAAGTGATTTCCCTGACATGCACGAGAGGGAGCTGGAACTTAAAGGTGGTGTTTGTCCAAGATGACGGTGCTCCTGCTCTGCCACTTACAAAGATGGCCAAGTCAACCTAGTGAATTCTTCTAACATTTTTCTTTCAGCCTTAGATTTACTATATTCCTCACTTGTTATGATTCTGTACTATGCATTTTGCAATTTAAAAAGCCTGAGGACTAATAAAATTACGTTTTTTCAAAAAACTTTAATTTTTGGCTGGATACGAAGGCTCATGCCTGTAATCCTAGCACTTTGGGAGGCCAAGGTGGGAGGATTGCTTGAGTCCAGGAGTTTGAGACCAGCCTGGGCAACATAGCAAGACCCTATCTCTACACAAAATAATAATAATAATAATTAGCTGGGTGTGGTGTACATCTGTAGTCCCAGCTACTTGGGAGGCTGAGGTGGGAGGATTGCTTGAGCCCAGGAAGTTGAGGCTGCAGTAAGCCATGATCACACTATTGCACTTCATCCTGGGAGACAAAACAAGACCCTGTCTCATATATATATATTCATCTGATATTAGAAAAAAAACTTGCCTATGTGCCCACTGAAAGACTTTAGTAGTGCCTCAAAGGGGCCTGCCTGCCTGTCACCAGCACAGGGGCTCAGGCAATTGTGGCTGTTGGCTGTGAAGCTCCCACCCAAGGGAGGACTTGTCGACTGTTCCTGAAGACAAACTGTCAGGGAGGCAGGCTGTCGGAGCAAGCACTTGGGGTTTGATTTTCCCAGTGATTGCAGGTGCGTGTCTTCCTCTGTTCTCTCTTGCAGTGAGGAAGACTCTGCCTCCCACGTTGCCCCTGCCAGCTCTGCTGCACCAGGAGACACTGTCGGCTCAGGGATACCTGAGCTACCCAGGCACAGTAGCCACTGAGCCACTGAGTCTGAACCTCTCAGAAACGTTCTGGTTCACTAAGATTCTTCTCCCATGTCAATTTTAATTTCTTTCTTTCTTCTTTTCTTTTCTTTTTTTTTTTTTTGAGACAGAGTCTTGCTCTATCACCTGGGCTAGAGAACAGTGGCACAATCTCAGCTCACTGCAACCTCCGCCTCCCAGGTTCAAGCAATTCTCCTGCTTCAGCCTCTTGAGTAGCTGGGATTACAGGCACCCGCCACCACACCCTGCTCATTTTTGTATTTTTAGTAGAGGTGGGGTTTTACCATGTTGGCCAGTGTGGTTTCGAACTCCTGACCTTGTGATCCGCCCTCCTCATCCTCCCAAAGTGCTGGGATTATAGGCATTAGCCACCGCACCTGGCCGTCAATTTTAATTTCATTTTGGGAAAAAAAAAACCCAGTCATCTCACAGATTTAGCAGTGTGGGGTGGACGGCATTTTCCCCTTTTTGTCTCCCGGAGTCCTCTACCAGTTGTAAGGACTTCTTGGGTGTCCTCTGCAGGTGGCCTCTTTCAGCTCATCCTAAATAAATAAGAAACCTTTCAGGGTATAATAAATCCAAAGTGAGAAAGTCATCACCCTGATTCAGAATTGATGCTTCTTGGTCAAATAATGTCTTAAAAATAACAAAAGCCACAACAAAAAATGAACCTGGAGCAAGGTCCAAACCTGTGCTGCTCCCCAGCCCCAATCTGCCATGAAGATGAATGCACAGGAAGAAACTGTCAGATAAATAAAAACGCCTCTCACCCAGCTTCCGCGAGGCCCCTCAGATGTCTCAGGAAGGCCATTTTATTGTATATCAAATAATTTGACTATTTGACTATAGGACATTATTCTTTTGGTTTTTCTATTCTCATAAAATTTAATATCTTGCAAAAACTTATAATCAAGTAAAAATTTTGTTTTATAATTTGCAATACATAAAAATACTAGATAAGTGATGTCCTTTAAAAAAAAATCTCATGGCTGGACATGGTGACTGCTGCCGGTAATCCCGGCACTTTGGAAGGCCAAGATGGGTGGATCACTTGAGATCAGGAGTTCAAGATCAGTGTGGCCAACCTGGTGAAACCCTGTCTCTACTAAAAATACAAAAATCAGCCAGGCATAGTGGCACACACCTGTAGTCCCAGCTACTCTGGAGGCTGAGGCAGGCAAATCGCTTGAACCCTGGAGGAGGAGGTTGCAGTCAGCCAAGATTGCACCACTGCACTCCAGCCTGGGCAACAGAACGAGACTCCGTCAAAAAAAAAAAAAAAGAAAAGAAAGAAAGAAATCTCATTACTATACAGTAGTAAAACTGAAAAAGTAAAAGGCCAATTAGGAGAAAGTGAAAATGGGAAAACTACCTATGACCAATGTAATCTTGGCAGACATGATTAATTTCCAATCATCTTCCCTTTTCTGGGTTTCTTTAAGCAAGCAAATAAATGAGATTTAAACAAAAGCACTTCATGCATTATGTGCTTGAAATTGGATGTCAGTTCAGATATGAACACTGCTGTGGTTCAGAATGTAATTGGTGTGTAACTCTCAGGATGAGACAGCTTGCCTTAGTTCTTTGCTAAATGTTCCATCGCTCTGGGAGAGGAGAGGAGTCAATTATTGACTGCTTTCCTTCAATGACAATTTGAGATCCTTGTTTGGCCCTTTTTGCTCTTAGGAATTTGTTGACTCACATGTTTATCTATATTTAACTCATGCTTTAAAATGTTGCCGGTCTTGGAGACTGCAAAGGAAAGGTGGCAGAGTGGAGGGGGACTGTCGAGGTAAATGACAGGTCCTCTGTTCCAGCTGTTGGGAGGATGCACTCTAAGAGGAGAGAAGAGGTGAACACAAAAATAGCCACACCCAGGGCAGAGCACGGTCAGCATCAGAGGACAGTTAGAAAGTGAGGGCGGTTAGGTTGATTCCATGTCAATCTAGATGACCATCAGTGACAGATTGGATAAAGAAAATGCAGTACATATACACCGTGGAGTACTATGGCAGCCGTTGTCATCCGTGGACCACGTGCCTGATAGGTGCCAGGAGCCACCAGAGAGCTCGGATGCAGCATGAAGGTGTCCTCACGGGCTTACGCTGTAGTGGTGGAGACAGTGAATAATAAATAACAGGGGGATTGTGTGGTGAATGAGAAGATGATATGCACGACGGAAAAAGAAAAGTAGAGCGAGCTAGTAGGTGAAGCGATGGGGTGGCGGAGGCAGCCTGCCGCGTTAGGCACTCCCGGAAGGCGTTATGGAGTAGGCGAGTCTGAGCAAAGACTTTAAGAAGGCGACGGGCTGGCCCTTCGAATCCTGGGGATGGAGGTCCAGGCAGCGGGATCAGCAGCACGGCAGGACCGAGCCACAAGGAAGTTTGAGTGGCTGAGGAGGAGTGAGCCCAGAGGGGACCCTGGATGAGATGCCAGGGGAGTGGGGGAGATCATGAAGAGTCTTGTAGGACCCCATGCTTTATGGGCTGGGCATTTTAAGGAGGAGAAAACTGAAGTCCAAGGATGACTTGCCAAGTCTGCGTGGTTGTCAAGTGGCAGAGCGAATATTTACACTTCAGGAGTCCACGCTGTAATACCCAGCACAGTCATGTTTGGTAAATGGAATCGCACCAAGGCCAGCTCCCACCTCTGCAAAAGCCCCTCCAGTAAGGGGAGGAACACAGCCCGCGCAGGCATGCATTTGCCAGCGAGGTTGCTGTACTTTGTCAGTAGTAGCTTAACGGGCACTTGAAACATTTTTAAAAAGGCAATTAAATACAGAAAATAATTTTTTTTTGAGACAGAGTCTCACTCTGTCACCCAGTCTGAAGTACAGTGGCATGATCTTGGCTCACTGCAACCTCCACCTCCTGAGTTCAAGTGATTCTCCTGCCTCAGCCTCCTGAGTAGCTGGGATTACAGGTGTGTGCCAACCATGCTCAGCTATTTTTTTTTTTTTTTTTTTTTTGTATTTTTAGTAGCGACGGGGTTTCACCAAGTTGCCCAGGCCAGTCTCAAACTCCTGACTTCAGGTGATCCGCCCGCCTTGGCCTCTTAAAATTCTGGGATTACAGGTGTGAGCCACGGCGCCCGGCCAATATAAGTTGTTTTTATTAAGAGAAATTCTCTAGTTTGATGTCACATTGGTCACTCACCGTGTCATCTTCATCCAGAGGAATAAAGAAGTCAGCTGTGCCTCCAAGCAAAGCTGACCATTGATGGAGAAGACTCTGCTGCCCTCAGAAAGAACACATCAATTTTCTCAACGGAGCGAGAGTTACAGTTATTCATTATAATGCTGCCGTGCGTTGGGTTAATGGGTAACAGTATCACAGAATTTTCATAGTTTTTGTCTCATTGTTCTGCGACCCATGATAATACCAGGTTGAGAAGACAAAATGCTTGTTCTGTGGGAGACGGAGGCACTTGACAATGGTACAGCACAAAGGACAAGCAATAGGGTGATTCTGGGACACTTTCCACAAGATTTGGCATTTATGAAGACACTATCAACTTTAAGCGATTGTTCCTTATAAATATCAAAGTTGAATAATAGACTTTTGCCTTCTTCATAACTGGTTTTTTCTTGTTTGTAAAAAATCTGGAGAAATATCTAGATGGACAAATTAGAACATAAAAATAGTTCATGATTGTACTATCCCGGTATAACCTCTTTTGTCATCTGTATGCCTTTCCCTGTTAGTCTATTTGCATCTATAAAGAGTGCGATTAGAAATTAACATGAGGTTCTTCTCACATTATTAAATACTCTTCTACCCCACGTTTCCATTGGCTGTATAGTACACCATTATTACCATAATTTATTTAACACATTCTCTAAACAATTGTTTAGATCTCCCCCATTGCTGGAAGTGGGAAGTGCAGGAAGGCAGAGTGCATAGCCATGCCACTGGTATTTCCGTATCATATATTATCAGCAACACTTCAGTCAACACAGACGTTCGGATACCTTCATGGACAGCTCTGATTTTTCTTGGGGTAAACTTCTGGAAACGGAACTCCAAGATTATGAATATATTGAACGGTTTTTGATGACTTGTCCTCTGTAAAGGTTTTACCAATGTATCCTCCAAAGTGGTGTTGGAGAATGTCCTTTCTGCTGCCCCCCCCAGAGACACTTGGTATATTTCTTAATGTTAATTTGATAGGTGAAAAATAAAAGACATCTTATTAGATGTCTTTGATTCATAGTGAGGTTGAACTTTGTATTTATTTTCATGTGGTGGCCATTTATGTTTCTTTATTTTTTTCTTTTTTGAGACAGAGTTTCACTTTTGTCCCCCAGGCTGGAGTGCAGGGGCGTGATCTCAGCTCCCTGCAACCTCTGCCTCTGGGGTTCAAATGCTTCTCCTGCCTCAGCCTCCTGAGTAGCTGGGATATTTTTTGTATTTTTGGTAGAGATGCGGTTTCATCATATTGGCCAGGCTGGTCTCGAATTCCTAACCTCAGGTGATCCAGCTGCCTCAGCCTCCCAAAGTGCTGAGATTACAGGTGTGAGCCACCGTGCCCAGCCTGTATTTATTCTTTGATAAATTGTTTATGGCTGTTTTAAAACATTTTCTGCTGAGCATATGAGAGGTGACAATTATGACTAAATGAGAGGTGACAATAATGACTAATAATTATAAAGTATTTAGTATCTGCTAGACTTTGCTTCCACACACTGTGCAGATAGTGATGCCTTTATCTTCCTTGACACGCTTATGAGGCAGGTGCTATTTTGCAGATGAGAGCATGGAGGGCCGGAAAGGTTCGTGGACTTGGCCACCATCAGAGATCAGGAGGTCGGGGAACCAGGGCTCAAACCTCTAGCCTCACTCTTGCCAATGCGTAGTCTCTCACAGGGGGCAGGACAGGAGAGGAGAATGTGTTTAGTCATCAGTAAAGAAATTCCCTTCAAGACGGTTTCATTTTTCTTCCTGTTAGGTCAGCTCTTGGTCCTGGCTGCAGCCTCTGAAGGCCAAGAGGGTGAGGTCCGCTCTGTCAGGGCAGAGCAGGGCAGCTGACTCCACAGTGGGGTGGACAAATGAAGAGAAATAGGAAGTAATCTCAGTCGTTTTTCCTATTGTGGCCAGGTGGCAAGTGGATCTTTGTGAAGTCACTGAATACAAAAGCACAGAAAGGCCATCCCCCACCAGCAGCCCCTTCCACCTAGCAATGAGGAAGAAGGAATGCCTGCTTCCCAGGGGAGGCTGAGAGCAGAGAGGCTGAGCTGGGAAAGGCTGAGCTCAGGGAGGCTGGGTGAGGGGAGGCAGAGTGCAGTGTGGAGAGGTTGAGCTCCACAAGTCTGAGCTTGGGGAGGCTGGGAGAGGGGAGGCTGAGCTCGGGGAGGTTGAGTGAAGTGTGGAGAAAGAGGCTGGGCTCAATTAAGTCTGAGCTTGGGGAGGTTGAGAGCAGAGAGGCTGAGAATACAGAGGCTGAGTGCAGGAAGGCAGAAGGCACAGAAGGTGAGAACATGGAAGCTGAGCGTCGAGAGGCTGGGTTTGGGGAGGCTGAGTGTACAGACGCCAAGTGGGGGGAGTCTGAGCTTCGGGAGGCTGAGTGCGGGGAGGTTGGGCAGGGGGAGGGCTCACGTCGGTTGTCAGGCTGCAGTTGGTGGTGTGACCACTGGTTAGAGGTGCGGAGCCCATGGTGAGTTCCCAGCCTGGACATGCGGGGACTGTGGGGTCTGCACCAACCGGGCCCCGGGTCAACAGGCAGCTGCGCCCTGAATTGAGATAGGTGGTACAGCGCGGGTGGGCGCCACGGGGTCCCCAGGAGGGAGGCGGGGCCCGGGAGAGTCAAGGTGGGAGCTGGGGCGAGCAGTCCTAGGGCGGGTGAGGACCCAGACTGACCCAGGCAGTGGAGAGGCCGGGGCGGGCACAGGGGACGGAGATGGAGCCCGGACTCTCGGAGCAGAGCTTCCCCCTCCCGCTGGGGCCTCTTGGGCACCACCTGTGCTGGCCCAGGAAGGGCCGTGGCGCGCCGCTCTGTGATCTCTCCAGGGAATTTAAAGGGAAATAAGAAACGCGGGAACATGTAACAGCACTGGCGAAAAGCAAACACAGTTTTTGGCAGGTTGGATATTTGTTTGTTTCTGTTTTGCTCCCTCCCCCGCCCCAAAAAAATCTAACGATGTTGGGCAAGGTGGCATACGGCTCCAATGTTCATGGAAAAGAGTCAAGAAACAATGAAAATTATTACATTCTTAAGTACGCTTAAAGATCGTGAGGTTTTTTGAGTCAGTAAAATGACTTTTAAATTGTGGTACCACTAAACATTTTTTTTTCCTTTCCAGTTGAGTGAGCAGCTACTCCGTGTTGGAAATAAATAACGTGTCCTCAGTTCTGGCTGTCCCTGAGTGGTCAGAAAACCAACCAACAGAAAGCCAACGCCCGGTGAGTCAGTCTCCGGGGTAGCCTGGGGGTAGGTCAGAAGCTCCCAGGTGATGCCCAGGTGTGGCCAGGGCCAGAAGCGTCGACCAACACTTTACTTCCAGCCCCGCCGCCTGGAGCTTCATTACAAGTCGCTTGAACATACTGTCCATGCCGGCAACCTGAAACCCGTGCCTGTTTTGTTCACTTGCTCATCATTTACAGAGGAGAGACCTTGGCAGCTAGGCTCCCGGAAAACTCCACATTCACGTGTAACAGGGAAGGACGGAGTTCCCGAGAAGTGTCACTGCCCCGTAGGTGAATGGAGGAAGCTGCTTCTGGCTTTCCGTGGCGTTGATGCTTCTCTAGGACACTGCTTCGTATTGAACAGAATGGAGCCAGGTAGGCCAGGCTGGATGGGAGAAGCACCTCAGAGGGTGTAGCCAGAGGATTCTGAGATGTAACTGGAACTTCCCCGCCTCAGGCAGTTAAGAGCTTTGTGATGCCTTTTAGAAATTAGGCAGTTGAAGTCCAAAGGGAGGCAGGGTATTGCCATCAGACACAGACATATCTAGGAAGAATCCTCTCCTTCCACTTTTTATCCCTGTGACCTTGGAGTCAAGTGACCAGAGTCACCCTTAATGGAAGACCCTGGTAGAAGGGGCCTCCTGTCTTCGGGGGCTCTTATCATCCCTGCAGGAGCCTCTTGTCACAATGGAGTCAGTCCCAGGGTGGCCAGTTGATTTCCTCCTGCTCCCTGGCCAGAGGCCCATCTTCAAAGACTTCATTCTATGATCACTGGAGGGACCAAGGAAAGCCTTGAGGTGGCCCCTCAAATCCATCCTGGTGGCTGGAAAAGCACCCTAGAAACACGGGTCCTTCTGGCCCTAAAGCTTGTCCTCAAAGCGCTTCCTTCAGGGACCAGACCATCTTCTTTATAAAAGGACGGTGCACTATTATTAAATGTTTTTGTGGTGATACAGGAGTGAGCAATCAGATACATGTTCAAATTCAGATTCATGTTCAAATTCAGATACATGTTCACATTCAGATACATGTTCACATTCTCACCCTCAACCCCTCCTGCCGGGAAGGTCATCCAGAGTGAACTATTTATTTCTTTCTTACCTTTTAGAAACAAAGTCTTGTTCTGTTGCCCAGACTGGAGTGCAGTGGTGTGATCACGGTTCACTGCAACCTCAAACTGGTGGGCTCGAGGAATTCTCCAGGTGTGGACCACCATATCTGGCTATTTTACTTTATTATTTTGTTGTTTTTAGAGATGAGGGTCTTGCTATGTAGCCTAGGCTGGATTGGAAACTTTGATTTACTGAACCGAGGCAGTGTTGCTATCAAAAGTGCCCGCAGGACATTCTCCTAGCTAACGTCAAGCAGAGGAGGCTTGAGACCCAGCGACACGGGGACCCTGCGAGGCTGAGTAAAGTAGCATTTGTGGTTCCACTGATGGCAGTGAGGCACGCCTGGACCGCACTAGCTATGTCCGGCTCCTAAGGACTACGAGTCACTTGGTCCCTGGAGGAAGCCACGAGGCTTCCCCAGGCTCTGGCACCTGGCTGCCACTGTGGGTATGAGCACGCTGAGTGCTGAAGATTGTGCAAGGCATGTAAGGAGGAGGTGTTTCTGGACCTTGCTCAGAAGGCTGCAATAGTGGCACGCCATTTCCTGCCCCAGATACCCGTCCCTGCCTGACTTCCATTCCTTCCCTTCCCTGGCCTCGTGCTGCCTCCATGCCCCATCTTCCCAATGCAAACCTTTCCTGCAGGGCAGGCCTGGAGGCTTTCATCCCAACAAACACTGCACCCTTTTCTTCCTCCCTGGGTTCTCTCACATCATTCCCTGCCTGAGTAGCTCTTTCCTTTCTCCTTCTCCCACCCAGTTCCTCCAGGGTCCAGCTCAAGTCTCACTCTATCTAGTGAACCTTCACCTTCCTTGATCTGTCTGCTTCCTTGTGCGTGCCTGCTCCAGGGATGTTGGGATAGCAGCATTCAGCTTTCCTTACTTCCTACTCTAGTCCTACCACACAATTTAGACTTAATTTTTAACCACCTTTGCTGGTTCATCAACTCTTTTCAATGATAAGACCCTTGAAGTCAGGGATCAATGCCAAGCACTTCTTTTGTATTCCTCACTGTGGCATGGACACAGAACAAACATGTATGGAAACCCCACATGTACCAGAGGCTGAGCCGGGGACTGGGTGATCAAAGGCGCACAGACACGTCTCGGCTTCCTGGAGTTCATACTTGGGTGGAGGAGACAGACGTGTGTTCCTAACATTGGGAGGTCAAGGTCAGGGAGAGCTGGGAGCACAGAGCTGGTCTGATTCCTGGAGGAGAGACATGTTTTGAGGCTCTTTGCAAGATGAGCGCTGGTGAAATTGCCGTAAGGGCATTCTAAGAGGAAGGTCAATGAAGGCAACGTTTCTGAAGATATAAAAGTAAACTCCTTTTGCCTCACAAACTTGCACCACTTTTGTCAATAACGATGTCACTAGCCTCTGAGTGTCTGACCCCTTCCTTGCTTTCGGGTCACAGCACCTGGCACAGCGCCTATGGGAATGAAGATCGGGGGGGCTTGCCTTCTGTTTCTGGGACTTCAGCCTCAGACTCCCAGCCTCACAGGCTTCAGTGCACAGAAGCTTTCAGGTTCCTTTCTTTCCTCCATCACAATATTAGCGAAACCCTATCACAGCCTTTGCCTCCTCATATGCTACCCTGGATTTTAAGGAAGTTCGGCGTGAATACATAACACAAACAACAGGAACTGGACCTCCATTCCCGTGGATTAGTGTGTCAGCTTCCTCTGCTGTGCTGGAGTAGCAGCAGTCCCCAGACCTCATCAGCTCACAATCACATCAGCAGCAGCAGCCCAGGCACGCCCCTTCTCCACGGCCATGTCACATGGGAATTCAGGCTAAAGGCGCACCCTCATCCCCGACACATTCTTATGGCAGAGGGGAAAAGGGCTGTGGTGAAATTATGTCACGCTCATGCAGTCCTGCTGGGAGCATGCTGCCCTGTCACCCAGTCCACACCAGTCCATGGGAAGTGAAATTGCCCTGAGGGACGAGCTTGGTAGTGGTGGACAGAGAATGTTTTGAATGAACAAAGCCATCTGCTATAGTTTCCCCTTCCTATCACAAATATTTGCTCCACTTCTTTCCACATGCAAAATGCACTCCTTCTTTCCCAGGAGAAACACCCCAGAAGCCCTATTCAAGTCTCAGGTTCTGTGATCATCTTTAAACCAGGTCTGGGTGTGACACCTCTCGATGCAGAGACCTACAAATTAAACCCACCATTAGATAATGAATTAGCAATGACCATCTTCCAGCCACACTCTCAATACACAACAGCTGAGCAACAACCAGACATGGGCAGTGCACATTCCCTGGGAACAGATTCAGGTCAGTCACCGGGCAGTAGCACTTCCAAAACCTTAGCGGGCAGGGGATGCTGGGGCCGCTGGGAAATGGGAGCATTCCCTGACCAGCTCCTGCTGCTTCTCCTCCTTGCATTAGATCCCCAGGCTGTTGTTACCATGGCTTTTGACTCAATCTTCTGAGAGGTTCTTAATTTTCCTGGTAGGGATGGATCCAGGGGAGAGAAGCCACAGAACATTGTAAACCATCAGTCCACTCTGCCACACTGAGCTTGGCTCCAGTCGCTATACCTTCATTTGATATTTTTCCTCTGAAGATTTTTATGCTAGAAGTAAAACACCAAGCAAATCAATTTTCCACAAACTGTTACTTCCATAGATCTACCCATTACTTTATTTGCTTCCCAAATGATCTGTTGCAAAGGATTACATTTTTTTATTTTCAAGCTCAATGAAATTTACAAAGACCTACAAAATACAAGCCAATGCTTTCTATATTAGGCAGGACAAGACAAAAAATTTTCTGTTCAATTTGCCATGCAAGTGTCTAAGCCCTTACTGCCAGTTCTGTCCTGCAGACTCCATTTTGAGTAGCAGTATTCTAAAGGGAGGTAAGTTCACCTTTTAAAGGATCTCTGTGTGCATTTGCACCTGTACAAAATGTTTGGAATTTTCTAAATATGCCTTTCTTATGATTAGAAGATTCGGCTTGGCTTTTGAGAAATTGAAAGAAAGAATTTGTTCAAATTAGTTGGTGCTAGGGTGTCCCCTTCAAAGTTCAGGTGTTGCCAATATAATAGCTTTAGGAGGTAGAGCTTTTAGGAGGTGATTAGGTGATGAGGGTTCATCCCTCATGAGTGAGAACAAGGCCCTTAGAAAAGAGGTTTGATATGACATGTGACTGGCTTCCTCTCATACCCTTCCACCATCTGCCACATCAGGACGCAGCAAGAAGGCCCTCACCAGACGCTAAATGTGGGTGCCTTGGTTTTGGACTTCCCAGCCTCCAGAACTGTGAAAAAACAAGTTTCCCTTCTTTATAAATTACTCCATCTGTGGTATTCTGTTACAGCAACACAAACAGACTAAGAGAGTGGGCGTGCCCAATATGTGTCTTTTCTTCAGGGTTCATTTTATTTCCATCATCAAACCTCCACCCTCCTAATTTTTCTTCTTTGTTATTTTCGATGAAAGTGATTAGTTTTCAACAGTGCTCGTTCATCCTCTCCAGGTTATTGACAACTTTAACACACTCGACAAGCATTGGCTGGCTCGTTTCAGCCCCAAAGCTGCGTAAGGTATACCACATCCTTCACTCACAGTTGACGTTCCGAACTTCAACTTCTTTTCTGACTTCACTTTGGAAAATATTCTTTAGCTTAGGTGAGGCCATCATCTAATTCATCTCCACTTTGCTCACAAAGCCAGTGTGTCAGCACAGAGGCAGACGGTGTATTTTCTGCTGGTGAGCTTATGATCCCACGCCTGGTGCTGTGATGTCCTCTGAGAAGGCGAATGCCATCTTCCCCTTCTATGGGATGTTTCAGGGTTGCCTGGTCTTTGGTTCTAATGTATTCTCTCTGCTTTCCTTCTTAACAGTAACAGTTATACAATAAATATTTATTGAGTTCTTTCTAGCGCCAAGCACGCTAAGTAATAGAGGCTGTGCCAATTTGACTCTTGGCTGCAAAAAGCAATAGTTAATTTCTAAATAACTTAGGTAAGAAAAGAGAATGACGACAACAATTGGAAAACCATTAACCTGCTCACAAAGTCAACAGGGAGCCTAGGGAGGCTGCTTGGGGAAGCGAGTGGGAGCTAGGGGAGACGAGCCGTGGCCTGAGTCACACACAGGAACAGCCACTTAAAGTGCCACTCCTGTTTCTGTGCCATGGGACCTGCTGTCTGGTACCCTCCCGAGGCTGTGGGATTCCTGACTGGTCGCAACCACCACAGTTTTGAGTCACCTCCTCAGGTATCACATTCCAAGCAACAGTTTTTAATGAGCAGGTGTGGGTCCCATGCCCAGGAGAAAGCTGCAAAAGACTCGGCCAGTGCTGGTCCACCGTGGGAGTGTGGTTCCTGCCTCACTCTGTGCATGGGAGGGCAGGGGACAGGTAGCAGTTGACACCTGAGGGAAACAGGGAGGAGCCCGAACAGGCAAGGATCTACCAGGCAGCCGAAGGGAGGGCGATGTTTCCTAGTAACAAGGGTGGGTGGGGAGGTGTGGCATGCCCAGCGCAGAGCTGCCCCCCGACGGGCCCTGTGGAGTGTCTTTTCTCTGGGGAAATCAACCAGAGAGGTCAGGCGGGCTTTGCATTCACACTGAGGAGACGGAGCCTCATCCCCCTGGCCAGGGCATCTCAGCCCCACATCACTGACATTTAGGCAGGTCTTCCGCGGTGGATGAGGTGGGTGGGGTGTTCTGTACACTGCAGGCTGTTGCCCAGCACCCCTGGCCTCTACCCACTGGATTCCAGTAGCAAGCCCTCCCACCCCCACTCCTGAGGACCAAAAATAAAAAATATCTCCAGGGTTTCTCAAAACCTCTCCAGCCAACTTCCCTCTCCCATGCCCACCAGTGCATCAGTCGCCTGGGGTTTTGTTTGAGTGGATTCTTGAGCCCGCTTTGAACGACTGAAGCAGGAACTCTGGGATATGAGATTGGGTCTGTCTTTTCCTTCCAGATGGTTCTGGGGTTTGACTGCGGAGGTTGCAGTAAGACTTCAGCCTGGGTGACAGAGCGAGACTCCGTCTCATAAAAAAAAAAAGGAGGCCCAGAGAGAGGGAGACCTCAGAGTGAGCAGCAGGAGGGAGTCTGAGCTGCTCCGCAGCCTGGCCTGGCCACCCTTGGCGGGGCGCGTCTGGGCCTGAGCTGTTCCCACAGGGCTGCGGTCTCATCTTGCTGTGCTTTTGATTTTTACTTTCCTGCTGAGGGCCACTGCTGAGTGCCGTCTCTACCTGCTCTCCTCAGATCTTTGGTAAAATGCCTCTTCTCATCTTTTGCCCATTTTAAAACATTGGTTGTTTTCTGATTACTATCTGCATGCTAGTTTTCAAGGGTACCATGAACTCACTGAAAATGGATTCGATTGTTGATAAAAAGAAAATGTGATGGATATGGAAAACAGGATTATCCAGACATGACCTCAGGATGTGGTTTTCTTAAATGATTTCCTTCCCTGTTGCTATTTTAAGAATCTCGATTTCCTTTCTTCAATGACGCAAAGATCAAAACGCAAATCCTTGGTGCAAAGAGGAAGCAGGCTCTGAGTGGGTAGACGGGGTCTTCCTCAGGAGCTGGACCTGGCGATGCCTGCCTCTCCGGGCTGCTCCCCGGTTGCTTTTGTGGCTTTTTTGTCCTCTTGCAGCAGGAGGAACCTCATAGGCGCCCCTGGGGTGGGCAGTGTGCTTATTTTGTCTTATTTTTGTCTCCTTCCATCATCACTGAGGTGTGACGCCACGCCTGGGCCGAATCTGCAGTCCATTCTGGAAGGTCCCGGCTGTCACGTCGGAACAGGACTGTCTTTCCCCTCTGCCCCCTCCTAGTCCTCAAAACAACCTCTCATGTCACAGGAAAAGGGGCAGTGCTGAGCTTTGCCCTCTGATGAGCACAGATCGGTAAGCCAGGTGGGTCCGAGAATGTGTGCTGAGAAGGGGCTTCCATCCCGCTCCCACCCTCCCCGTGGGGTGGGCTTCAGGGCTTGCAGGGTTGCCCAGGCCCTGAAGAGCAGGTGGTTTCCAGCGCGGAGGGAGGAAGAATAGGATCCTAGTGTTTGGAGATGGCCAAGCGCCTCAGGCTGTCATGGTAACACAGCGGCCAGGCCCTGCTCCTGGGGCTCCAGTGTCAGACCAGGCAGCCACGACTCGCATTGTGCGCTGGCCTCTCCTGTGCAGGCGCCGCGCGTGCTCTTCTGAGTAGTGATCTCCAGGACCACTTCATCCCACTCCAGAAGAAGGAAGGCATGGGCTGAGACCTCTGCCCCTCTGCCTAAGGTGGCATGGCCTGCCAAGCCTCCACCAGGCAGTCCCCTCCCTTAATCCTCACTTTATTTCCAAAGGTGGGTGCTCAGAGCACACGAACTGTGGAGGGACCCCCAGCATTTCTGGAACCCCCCACTCCAGGGCCTGACTGCTGCTTTCTCCATCCTCATCTGCTTCCCTTGGAAGAAGATGTTGACTTTTCCTTCCTAAAATGCAGTGGCTTCCAGACCTTGGTTGTCTGACCTACAGTAAGAAGTACACGTAATTGTGATCAAGCGTGTATGTATGCGAGTGGCATCTGAAACAAAAAATTATGGAACTATACTAGCTCTATGTGAAATGCAATTTCTTCTATTCTAGTCCATATTACATAGAATCTATCACATTATTTTCTCTTCTAGTCCATTAAAAAATTGTCAGCCATACTCACTAAATAGATGACATGGACTGCTAATGGTTTCAGACTTGAGCTTTGGAAAACACTGCTCTGATGTATGTGCCTGGACTGGAGGTGGGAGCTCAGAGTCCCACCATGCTCACCCTTATCCCTCCCCAGGTCCGGGGCTAAGCAGGAGGAAGCGTTGGTTTTCCTGAAGAAGGAGCACAGCCTCATAATTTCCTAAACACATAAGTTCAAAATCCGCGCCTCTCCGGTCGCATATACTCTCAGAGGATAAGGCCAGATATGACGAGAGGCACAGTCTCTCTCCTGCTTAGAACATGCAGAAGGAATTTCATGGTCATATGGCTTCCTTTTGTAATCTACTGACATTTTCAATTGTTTCATCAAGGAGCAAAAGGTGAACATTTTGCAAAGGTTTCTCATCTCTAGAAATAAAATAACTCTTGCTTAAGAAAACTCATGGTTTGTTAATGTTGCTCTTATTGGACAGCATGGTATTCTTGCAAGAAAAAATAATTCAAGGGGTGGAAAAAGGAGTTAGTCTTAGGCTTGCTTCTGCTTAAATTCAACCGTGTTTGGAGTCAGCTTATTAAACCAACTCTTAGTTCTCAAAATCCCATTAAGATGCCGAACTTTACCATCAACTTTCAATGATAACTAAAACACTAAAGAATAAACTCAAGATTTGCATATTTGAAAATGTCAAATAAAATTAAGTGTTGGAGAAGTTAGAGAAATAAGAGTTGAGAGAGGCAAACGACATATATGGCTTTATTTTTATTAAGCATTTGTCATTACTTTTGAACTTACCCTAGGCACAACTTCAGTCCGAGACTTAGAAGAAGAGGTGGTAGATCTAATTTAAAGGTTACGTGTAAATTACTGTGAAATCTGGAAAAGCTGTGCAGGAGCCTGGGAGACAGGTACCCCATGGGCTGTGTGGAATGTCTTGCTATGTAACAGGCACTAACTTGCTGACGGTCTGTTTGTTCATGGCTTTTGCTGAATGACTCACTGTGACCACTTTCTTAGGAAACAGGCGATGGGTATTTCTGTTCCCACTCAGCGCAGACACCCAGGGCCACAGGATCAGCAAGCGTCAGGGCAGGCAAATGCATGTCCCAGATGAAAAATCCTTCTCCATTTTACAGAGAAATGTGTACGGCATATACACATTTTAAATATGACAACTATTGCTCTTTTGAAGTAGGAAATGGATTCTTCACACATAGCAAGGGCCCATTTAAAAATTGCTTCCAGGAATGTTTCTACCATTGTTTATCCCCCTGCCTCCACCCTACTGCAGTCATCATTCCCAGGTTGTCTTGTGACTGTAATAGCTTGCCTTCTCTGCAGCATTTTGGAGTTTCAGAGGGCTCCTAAATGTGTTCATCTGATTACTGTGAACTGGTGTTGTTTGCCTCTTTTACACACAAGAAAACCAGGCACAGACTCACGAAGTTCTTTGCCTGAAGTCAGAGGGAGCCTGGACCAGAGCCCTGGTTCCCGGCAGTGGCATCGAGGCCAGAATCCTTTCTGGCATTCCCCTGCTGCTCCTCTCAGGAGGGCTGGAGTCAGTCATCTGCAAATGAAACAACTGATCCTAGCACTTTTAGTAATACTGACACTGAAATACCACGGCATCTACTTGGAGGATCCAACTGGTGTATTAAAACATGTAGTATCTTTTTTTCTTTTCTTAATTTTTTTTTCAAGAATCACAGTTAATATCTGTAGGACTTCAAAATCTCCCAGAGCAATATATTTGAAAGTTAAGAACAATTTCCGGGGAGATTTCCTCCAGTTTGGAAGGTTTGTGTACATTGTTAGAACAAATTTTCTCTAGAGATGATCCCCAATTTCTCTTTATTTTTGCTGTCGAAATTGAGTTTCTACAATTTGGAATTTTTATTTTTCTTTCTAGAATTTAGTGTTATAAATTTTGGGGTTGTAGGTAACCAGGTGATGAATCAGAGGCAGCCCACGGCCATTGATTCTGTTAATGTCACTCACATGCTCACTTACTGAAAACTATAGAATTCTACAAAGACACTGATATGGTTTGTCTGTGTCCCCACCCAAATCTCACCTTGAATTGTAATAATCTCCACATGTCAAGGGCAGGGCCAGGTGGAGATCATTGAATCACAGGCCGGTTTCCCCTATACTGTTTTTGTGGTGGTGGACGAGTCTCACGAAATCTGACGGTTTTATACATAGGAGTTCCCCTCCACAAGCTCTCTCTTTTTGCCTGCCGCCAAGGAAGACGTGACTGCTCTTCCTTCACCTTCCGCCGTGATTGTGTGGCCTCTCCAGCCATGTGGAACTGAGTCAATGAAACCTCTTTCCTTTATAAGTTACCTAGTCTTGGGTATGTCTGTATTAGCAGCATGAGAATGGACTAATAGAGACACAGACGTGATCATGGACGTTCATAAAGGGACATCATATTTATCTCAACTTGCAAAAATTTGATTCTGTGTTTTCCTTCGTATTTTTCCTACCCCTTCATCTTCCCCCTCCCACTTCTGTCCTTAATTTCCTTCCTTCCTTCCTCCCTCCCTCCTCTCCCTCCCTTTCTTTTTCTTTTCCTCCCTTCTTTCCTTCCTGTTTAGCCTAAAGCTACCCCCTTACATATTTCAAATTCAGCTTGACCCTAACTGGAAGCATAAACAGACTCACCTACTCTTGTACAAATCACTGTTCAAACCATGTTCAAATAAGGCAAATGCAGAGCTGTAACCCACCCGCGGTTTCTGTCCCTCACTTCCATTTTCTGTTCATCACTTTTCTTCTTCTGTCCGTAAATCCTCTTCTACCAGGCAACTGCGCTGGCGTCTCTGAGCCTCCTGTGGCTTAGGAGGCTGCAGGATTCACCAATTGCTCTTTGTTCAGTTAAACTCCATTACATTTAATTTGTCTAAGGTTTTTTTCTTTTTTTTTAATGCTTCCCTCCTCTTTCTCTCTCTTTTCTGCAGTTGGATACACCTTATATTATTTGGCTTTGTGTCCCCACCCAAATTTCATGTAAAATTGGGATCCCCAGTGTTGAAGGTGGGGCCTGGTGGGAGGTGATCGCATCGTGGGGTGAAGTTCTCATGAAGGGCTTAGCACCGCCCCCCACCTGGTACTGCGTTGTGATAAAAGTTCTCACGAGACGTGGTTGGTTAAAAGCATGTGGCACCTCCCTCCTCCTGCCCCAGCCTCGGAAGACGCCTGCTCCCGCTTTGCCTTTTGCCTTGATTGTGGATTTCCTGAGGCCTCCCCAAGAGCTGAGCAGGTGCCAGCTCCATGCTTCCTGTACAGTCTGTGGAATCATGAGCCAATTAAACCTCTTTTCTCTATAAATTACTCAGTCTCAGGTGTTTCTTTATAGCATGTGAGAACGGACTCATACATCCCCGTTTTGAAATGCCAGCAACAGTTCCCGCTAGTCATTTAGGGTATAGTCCAGTTAAATACCCAAACCATCCATCTTTCTGTTTCTTTATCACCCTCATCACCCTCACAACTCTGGGGAGGTGAGGCGTGAGCTGGCGCGGCCTCCCCAGCCCTGGGAGCATGGCCTGAGCCAGCACAGGTAGGAGTTTGATGCAGCAGTGAGCCTGCTAGCCAGGGAGTGGTGCCTGGGCGGCTCAAGGATTGGACTGAGAATACAGAGAAATCGACAGCAGTATTTACAAAGATGACCTCTAAAACAAACATAAAAGGCTTGAAAGATGAGCAAGAAATGTTGAATTCGGATGTGACAAAATTGAAAATAACAGCATCCTTCTTTGGGAACACCGGCTTTCCTTTGCGTGTGAGGGAGCCGCTGTGGTTAACCTTGCCCTCACGCACATGGCAGTGGTGGAGATGCAGGTGACCACCAAGTCCATCCGCCAGGCACATTCCTCCATCCGCCCCACCACCAGGAAGTTCACACAGCACCTGCCTAAAATGGAGCTAGGAAAAAATTCCAGTAACAAGTCATCAGCTTTTGTTTCAGAATTCAAAGAGCTGTGGTGAAAGCCAGCTTATGCTAATCCTCTAGAAGAGGTTACGGCCCTGGAAGAGCGAAGTGCTCAGGAACAAATGACCACACTTGTCCCTCACTTTCCCTCTGGTCCTCGTTCTTTCCTCCCCTCCCACCCAGCTTTCTCCTGGCCGTAGACAGTTGCCAGTTTCGTCCCTAACTTTCTAGTGTAGCTTGTACCGAGCCCGCGCCGGGTGTGTGTGGGGGGCTGGTTCTGCGGGTGCCTTGAGCTGCGAGGTTCCTCCTGGGGAGAACATGTGTCCCACATGCAGTGGGTGGAACAAGAAACTCGTTTTGCAAATGTTTTCAAAAGTGGAAGATCCGCCAGGCGCGATGGGTCACGCCTGTAATTCCAGCACTTTGGGCGGCCGAGGCGGGTGGATCACCTGAGGTCAGGAGCTCGAGACCAGCTTGGCCAACATGGCAAAAACCCATGTCTACTAAAAATACAAAAATAATTAGCCAGGCGTGGAGGCAGGCACCTGTAACCCCAGCTAATTGGGAGGCTGAGGCAGGAGAATGGCTTGAACCTGGGAGGCAGAGGTTGCAGTGAGCCGAGATCACACCACTGCACTCCAGCCTGGGTGACAGAGTGAGACTCCCTCTTAAAAAAAAAAAAAGGTGGAAGATTGACTTTCATCGTTTCAGAGAAATCCCTTTCAAAGCCGTGGTTGTTTCTCAGCCACACTCTCAGCAGGCACGGGCTGCCATGGAAACCTCCAGGGGATTTACAAGACGGTGGCATTCCATTAACTCAGAACCAGCAGCCTAACTCAGTACCCACAGCCAGTGCTGAAAAGGAGGAAAAACCATGATGTGGCGTGAAGGCTGAAGCCCTCTCAAAGCCTCCAGCAATAAAAAGATAACCATATGATTTCAGAAACTTAGTTCCTAAGCCTAAAATGTACAAATACACATTCATGTAGATAAATGTGTTTCCTTCAGAAAAATTACTGCAGAAGCCAGGGAGTATTTAGTTTTCAATCACAGAAAACAGCGTAATACTCATACTACTCCTAATAGCTGTCTCTTTACTAAGATTATTTTCTTCCAACAAATACAACTGGTATTAAAAACTGAGTATTAGTTAATAGGGCACAAAACAGAAGTACTGAAAAGTTGAAAAGTCTTTGTCTCAGCTTGCTCAGCAGTTGGATGAAATTGCTAGAATCCAAGTAGCCTTGTCTCTGAGGGGTTTGCGGAGCACCAAGGGCAGCACGCCTCCTACCCAGCTGTGTGTAGCTCCTGGTACCTGGATGCTTCCTGGGCCACAGTCAGCTACTGCTACACTGGGAGCCCGGGGGCACAGTTCAGGCGGGCAGACTCAGTCCCGGGGTGGGAACAGACACAGTCCAGGGAGGCAGACACAGTTCCAGGGGCACAGAGTGAGAGCCTCATCCAGAGAGAAGGGACCATGGAACCCTGGGAAGAAAACCAAGACCACAAAGAGGAGGGACCGTGAGCTCTTGCTGGGTCTGAACTTGGCAAGACAGAGACGGGCTGGAGATGGGTAGCGGTTGTGGATTGAAGATGGGGGGATGGGGCTGTAAGCCAGGAAGTGAGAGGGAACGGTTTTTTTTTCCTCTGGGGTCCTGCAAGGAGCAGAGCCTGCGCTCAGGGGATGTGAGACAGCAGCGGCCAGCCCCCACCCTGGGGGACCAGCCTGCTGAATGTGCTCCCACCTCCCTTTGTATCAGCAAGCGCCCTGCCCGAAGTCCCGCCTGTGTCCACGGTGCTCTTGGGTGCATTTAGGGAATGGCCAGGGCACAGGCCTGCCTCAGACATCCTCAGAGAGGGAAGACAGGGAGCTTACGTGAGGCTGTGCAGACTCACCTCTCCAGAGGGGTCTCCTCCAGCACGAAGCTGTAGCACGTCCAGGTTTACAGAGACGCTGCGCTGGGTCAGGAGCACACCCTGTGCCCTGGTGGTGAGTGTGTGGGAGCTGGTCTTCCTACTGGGGCAGAGCTGTGTGTTAGCTTTTCAGAAATTGCCTGAGCCAGTTGACTTCACATGGAAGCTTCAAATCCCCACAGAAACTGACAAACACTGTAAGTGAGCCCCCACCCTCCCACAGGACAGCCCTGGCGACTGCTGTGGGCAGCCTCACATGAACAAGCCTGCAGAAGGGGCTCTGACACCTCCTGGGGCAGGTCCTACAGCAGCAGATGGGTGAAGCAGTGGGGGACCCCGCATCTTCATGAGATCCTGCCAGTGCCATAAAAGCAGCCCTCAAGGTGTTGGCCACCAGCCTCACTTCGCCCGGAGAGCACAGCCGAGGTGCAGAGCACGTTTAGATTAGAGCCTTGCAGCTATCTCACGCTGCACTGCCCTTAAAATACCTTCAGGCATTGCTTGTCCACGGTGTGATTTTTCTCCTGACAGGTGCTTTGGGAGCTATTACCTTGAATGCACCACTGTGGAATGCATTATCTCTTCCCGAGTAACCTTGTTCCTAAAGACTTAGGCATTCAGTAAAATACAGCCAACTCCCCTTGGGTGGTGTCTTCAACTGTTTGTGCGGCTATCATGGAATAAATACCACAGGCTGGGTAATTTATAAAGAAAAGAAATTTATTTCTCACAGTTCTGGAGACTGGGAGGTCCAATATCAAGGTGCCGGCATCCGGCAAGGACCTTTGTGCTGCATCATCCCAAGGTGGAAAGTGAGCATGGGAGAGAGAGAAAGAGGGGAAGGAGGTGGAGCCCAGCCCAATCCCAATGAACCCCTCCTGTGATAACAGCCTTCATCCATTCATGAAGCAGAGCCCTCATGACTCAATCACGTCTTAAAGGCCCCACCTCCCCATGCTGTTGAACTGGGGATGAAGCTGCCAGCATGTGAACTTCAGGGCACACACTCAAATCACAGCAGATGGAATGGCCAGTAATGATTAAGCATGAGCCAGAGAAGAATGCTCTCTCTCTGGGTATTTTACATTCCATGGGGGAAATACTTTGTTTGATGCAAGGCTATAATCAAGATGCTAATGAATTGACCTGATTTAGGATTTGGTCCAGAGAAAAGGAGAAACATACTTTTTAAGTGTGGTGATATGATGCTTGTGTGCACAGTTTTCCTGTGATGCATCTTGGCAATCAGGACCTGCGAGTCGACACAGGTGCAGTGCACAGGCAGGAGTGAGCCCGGTGAAGACAGAGCTCAGGACAGGGGCTGCCAAGGGCTCTGCTCATTCTCTGGTCACCAGGGTGTCTAATGCAGTTGCCTGTTATGATCTCATAGCCTCAAAGGATTCAGTAAGTTTTGCCTCAACTCAGGACACTAAGGTGACAATACAAAGCCTGGAAGTGATTAAACCCACACTGTGGACTGTGAGTAGTGTTACTTCTCAGTTAATGTGAATTTAAATATTCAAAGATACAACAATATACTGACGTACTGGTGTGCACTGGGAAAGCTTCTCTTTAAGCTTGCTTCATGAGAACACAGAGACTCTCAGGAAATAGTTTTGAAAGAATGAACTTAACGTAAGGGCCCTTCTTTCTAAGAAACTGGTGAACTCCCTTTGAGGGCTGATTGAGCGCAGGTCTGCTTATTTCTGGACCCACTTGGATCCTCCTTTCTCCAGCTCCATGGACCCTTGCGTTTCCGGCAGACATGACTCTTCAGTGCTCCTTCCTTGCCTTAGTGTGTTGAAGGCTGCCTGTAGGGACAGTGTTGTCCTTTCGTCTGCTGTGGGCTGAAAGCTCATGGTTCCAGTGAACTCCTCAGCTCGCTCTTCGTCAGCCCCATTCTGGGGAGTAGCTTTCTCCAGAGCACGTGGCGTTTCCACGGTCTGCGTTCCCCCATTGGCCTCCCCGTTGGACTCCCGGGCTCAATGCCATTTCTCTCTGATCCCCCAGGTGCAGAGGCAGGAGGGACCTAGCACAACCCGGCTGAGTGGACGAAGACTGAGAACAGGTGTTCCAGTATGCAGAGGCCCTTCAGCTCCATGTTCTGTGGTGGGTTGTGGGCTCCATCCTCACCCTCCACCATCCGCCCAGCCACACCCTCTGGCTGCCCCTGTGGCAGGTCTTCATGCTCGCTCTCCCGTAGACCCCACAAAACCATTCAGTGGGGCTAATGCACCCAAGGAGATAGTCCAACCAGAATAATTCAGAAGCCAGGAATTCTGGATTTGACCAGAAAATAGCAGACCTCTCCAGAAAGGCTGGGGCTGAGGGGCTACAGTTGGGGCCTCAGGGGATTGGTGGTAGTTTGAGCTCTTGGGTCTCATAGACATCACTTGTGCAGGACAGCTCAGGAAGACAGCTGCTGTTATCCCACGAAGACCTGCAGTCTCAGGGGACACCATCTCTGGAAATGACTTACCTGCTGGCTAAGGGCTCGGTCCTTACACAGAATCCCTTTTCACCCGTAGCCATGTGGAGATGACGCTGGAATAGTCACAGCAAGAATAACAAGGTCTGCTGAGCATTGTACGGTCACAGCTCCTTTTTCCATGAGCTCATTCGGTCCTCAGCACAGCCTTGTGAGACAGCGTTTTCCCCACGTTCCCAAAAAGACACGGAAGCTCAGGCAGGGGTGGTGCCCCAACCCCTTCCCTGGTGCTCTGAAGCTCTTCCATTTTTGTTACTATGGAAAAGTCCCAGATTTGTCAGAAAGATGTTCATTGAGAACCCAGATACTCTGAATAATTGCTTCAAGAGCGCAGAGTCAAGTTGACATGAAAATATTTCAACCATATATTTTTTATCCATTAAAAACAATTTTATTTGAGATGTTCAAAGTGTATTTCTGGAAACTTGGACTTGAAGCTACTGCCCGTCCTTTCCTCTTTTGTTGGGGTTAAAATGATCATTAGGGTGACCGTGGTTTTTATCAGCTTATCTGTGACTCCTTCCTCCTCTGGCCAGTGTGACACACACTCAATCCCACAAACACCGATTGAGTGCCTCCTGTGTGCCAGGCAGCATTCCAGGCTGTGGGGATGCAAGCAGAGAACATGACAGAGAGGCAGCCCTGGCCAGCGGAGCGTGGGTCTAGTGGAGGGAGACAGCCAGGAAGCCAGCTGGGTAAGTTAGTCACTGCTGAAGCTATCTGTGGAATTGTACAGAAGTAAATCATGTGTATGAACAGTTTGTTAGAATGTCATCAGCAAGATGGAGAAGAATAAAGCAGTGCAGGGAGAGGAGGACGGGGGTGGGTGAATAAGGTGCCCAGCAAAGCTTTCACCGTGAGGGGCTGCCTGAGCACAGCTGGAAGGGACGAAGGGGCTGACTGTGAAGGGAGCTGTGAAAGAACTTTACGGACCATGAGTCCGGCTCCCTGGACATGAGACTGAGCTTCAGGGAATGGGAGATGAGGTTAGAGAGAGCGGGGTTCGGTGGTAGCAGATCATAGAGGGCTGCTGGCCGTGGGAAGATGCGAGGGAATTTCTAATGGAACTATGTCTCAGGAGGCTGAATAGGAAGCACAAGAGCTGGCCAGGAGTGGTGGCTCAAGCCTGTAATCCCAGGACTTTGGGAGGCCCAGGCAGGCAGATCACTTGAGGTCAGGAGTTTGAGACCAACCTGGCCAACATGGTGAACTCCCATCTCTACTAAAAATCAAAAAAAAAAAAAAATTAGCTGAGCGTGGTGGCACACACCTGTAATCCCAGCTACTCGGAAGGCTGAGGCAGGAGAATCGCTTGTCCGACAGGTGGAGATTGCAGTGAGCCGAGATCGCAGCACTGCACTCCAGCCTGGGCGACAGAGCAAGACTCCATCTCAAAAACAAAAAGGAAGTACGAGAGCTGTGCTGAGGATGGGGGGTTCAGACAGAAACTGAATTCATTTTATCTTCACCCCAGAGTTCTGGAGGTCATTATGGGGAGCAGCTCCAGGGCCGTGTTCAGAGTGAGCTCTCTAGGCTCTTCTGGAAGAGCACTGTCCCAGGAACACCTGGTGCCAATTAGGCACACTTGAGTTGGCAGCTTTGTACTGGAAGAGGATGATCAAAGGAACAATTATTCATGACCAGGAGATCTAGTTATGTGGGAGGAGAGCACACATGCGCAGTGCACACACTCACATGCACAAGCACATGCCTACACAAACACACGTAAGCTTGTGCACACACACACATACAAACATGTACAAACACACATGCAGACACAAAATGCACACACACACAAACATGTACACACGTGCACCCAAAAAACGCACACACGTGCACACATGCACAACTGTGCACACACAAAAAAACGTACAAACACACATGTACCCACAACAGGCACACACACTCACACATGCACAAACGTGCACACACACAAATGCACACAAGCATGCTCACATACACGAGTGCATGCATGCACAGACATGCACAAACATGCACAAACATACATGTGAACACCTGACCGTGCCCGTCTGCATGCACACCAAACATGCACACAAAACACATGTGCACAGTTAGACAAGTTCCGTGATGCAAACATGGCAGAACTAGAAAATCATTACATCATATTCAGGAATGGGCCCCATGACTGGTGATTACATTTCTGATGTCTGTGAAAAGTACAAGTATTGGAAGATGGGGCTCCGAAGAAGAAACCATGTTAACCCTTGTTGACATTAAAGACTACCTTGACCGCAACAAGATACCACTTCCTACTCCTAGAATGCCCAATATAAAAAAGACGGTCACCTTCAAGTGCTGGCTGAGATGGAGAAATTGGAGCCCTTCCATGTTGTGGCAGGAACGTGACGGAGCGCAGGTCCTTTGGGAAACAGTTTGGCAGTTTCCTAAGAAGTTAAACATGAAGTTATCACATCACCCAGAAATTCGCCTTCTGGGTGGAATCAGTTACCTAAGATAACTAAAAATATACATTCACAAAAAACTCGTATATGGTTTTCATAGCAGCATTATTCATAATAGTCAAACAGTGAAAACAGCTTCAGTGTCTGTCAGTCGATGAATGAATAATCAAAATGCGGTCTGTCCACACAATGGAACATTATTCAGCCATGAAAAGGAATGAAATACTTATATATATGCACAACATGATGACACTTGAAAATGTTATGCTAAGTGAAAGACTCTGCATGCAGAAGACCACATAGTGTGTGACTATTTATGTGAAGCATCTGGAAAAGGAAAATCTATTGCATTCATCTGCCAGAGCTGCCACAACCAAGTGCTGTGGACAGAGTGGGTTAAGTAGCAAATTCATCATCTCACAGTTCTGGAGGCTGGAAGTCTGAGCTCAAGGCGTCGGCAGAGTTGGCACCTGGTGAGGCCTCCCTCCTTGACTGGCAGACGGCCGCCTTCTCACTGTGTCCTCACAGCCAGGGTCTCTCAGTGTCCTGGTGGCCTCTTCTTATAAAGACACCAACTAGTTTGGATTCGGGCCCACCCAAACCACCTTATTTTAACATAATCACTTCTTTAAAGGCACCATCTTCAACTACAGTCACATTCTGAGGTGTGGGGAGCTAGGGCTTCAACATGCGAATTTTGGGGGACATGGTTTCAGCCCATAACATCTATGGAGCCAGAAAGGAGGTCAGTGGTTGCCAGGAGTTAAAGGTAGGGGATGGAGAGTGACTGATAACTGGCACTGGGTTTTCTTACAGGGAAATAAAAACGTCCTACAGCTGATTGTGAAGACAGCTGCACAACCTTGGGAAAATATTAAAAACCACTGGATTGTATAAAGGGTGAATTTTATGGTATGTGAACTATGTATCTCAATTTAAAAATAAAAGTATTTGCTAACCTCAAGAAGAGATTAATATAGGTGCCAGTGGGAGAAAGACAAGGCCACATAAAGACAAAATGATGCAGAAAATGGTTTTTCTGTGATGTCGCTCTCCCCTTCCCATACTCCAGCCAGGACTCCTTT
The DNA here is from genome assembly GCA_963574225.1 of Lagothrix lagotricha. Lineage (NCBI taxonomy): Eukaryota > Metazoa > Chordata > Mammalia > Primates > Atelidae > Lagothrix > Lagothrix lagotricha. The sequence continues at coordinate 64,585 of CAUYNB010045127.1, forward strand.
GGCAGGTTTTCCAAGTAGCTTTGACAAACCACCAGCTCAGGGTTCTTTCTCCCAACCACCGCCCCCCAGCCTCGTTGCCAGGCTACGGAAATCCAGAGCACTGCCTGAGAAAGGAAAGCCAAGGACAGAACAGAGCCCTGGGGAGGAGCTGTGGTGGCCAAGCTGAAGGCGGAGGCAGGGAATTCCGGCCGCCCAGAGCCCCGGCAGAGGCTGCCGCTGCATTGAGCCCCTCACTTTGTTGAGGGGGTGTCGCTGTGCTTGGGAAGGCAATTTCCTTTTCAGCAGCATTGGTATGGGCTTTGGAATATCTTGCCTGGTTCTTCATTTCTCTCTTTCTCATGAAAGCCTTTCTCTTTTCGGCAAGTAATTGTTCCTATTCTGTGTCCTCAGTGAGATGGGGAAGAGTGGCCAATTTGTGGTACCTTTTTTTCTGTGATGCAGCCCAGAGGTCTTGATGTCCTGTAGCTTCGTGCTTTGGGAAAGGTGTGTTCCTACAATCAGCTCGTCCATGCTCTCGTCTGGAAGTAGGTATGGACACACAGGCACACAGAGCTCCACGATCTCACTCCCAGACCTGTCACAGGGAAACACAATTGGCTAAATGCATAGGAAAACACAGTAGTACAAAAACCTTTCCAGCTGGGTGCTGTGGCTCATGCCTGTAATCCCAGCACTTTGGGAGGCAGAGGCAGGTAGGTCATCTGAGGTCATGAGTTCGAGACCAGCCTGGCCAACATGGTGAAACCCCATCTCTACCAAAAATGCAAAAATTAGCTGGGCGAAGTGGTGCGCACCTGTAGTCCGGCTACTCAGGAGGCTGAGGCTAGAGAATCACTTGAACCCGGGAGGTGGAGGCTGCAGTGAGCTGAGATCGTGCTGTGCACTCCAGCCTGGGTGACAGAGGACTGTCTAGGAAAAAATAAACAGAAAACTTTTTCTGTAAAAATTATCCTGATCCAAAATATGATACATGTTTGTGTGTGTGCACACACGTGCGACTTAGGCTGCCACCAATCTTGAAAGGTCATACAAAAAGGCAAATGGAAAGAAGCCCCGCGAGAAGCATTTCCCTGCTGATGAAGAGAGAAAAGGCACTGCAGCAGATCTTGCCAGAACAGGCAGCAACCATTCGTGTTACCATTAACAAACTGAATTTGTGGAGTCTTTGGTGTTTCTGTATTTGATGTCCTTGGTTCGTTCATCTGACCACAGAACCATTATTAGTGGCAGGAAATATCACTGTACCTTTGTACTCAAAGTCTGTAGTTCTGGCAAAATTAAAACGTTGAGAACATAAAGTTGCAAATCCTAATAACACCTTTTAAAAATCAGTTTTCTTTCACATGAATGCATGTGAAAAATTCACCCAGCTTTTGGTCACCCAAGGTCACAGGAAAGAGCTTGAGCGTTGAAACCGGCACCAGCAACCCAGGCGAGGCGGCTCCTTGTGCCAGGGCGCCCTCTAGAGCCAGAGAGAGGAAGCGGCGTGGGCGGCAGACGGCACTTCTGCACCCAAGAGGTGCTTATCCCAAAAACAGATGCTGGGACCCAGATGCCTGCCCTGGGTAGCCAGCACGAATGAACAGAGACACCCCAGGCTGTGTGAATCCTTGGGGATCACCTAACTTCATCCCTTGAATTTTAAAACCGAGAAACTTGATATCCAGAGAAGAAAGGCCCTTTTGAGGCCAGGACTCCATGGAAGGGAAACCCTCTCCCCAACCCCTTAATACCCATCTTCCCCAGCAAACAGGCCCCTTGGAGAGGAAACCCTCTCCTCCACCTCTCATAACTCCCCCCAGGACCCCCCATGCCCTCTGGGGAAGGAAGACCCCACACCTCATGAGTGCCCTCCCACCCCATCCAACAGGACCCTCAGGAAGGAAGACCCTCTCCTCCACATCTCACAACACCCCCCCTGAGCCAACAGGACCGTGGGGAAGGAAGACTCTCTTTCCCACCCCTCATGACCAACCCCCCTCCCCAGCCCCAGCCAACGGGAGAGACGAGGTGCAAGCAGGGTCATGGGTTTGGTGGAGGGAGCTTGGGGTTACCCCAAAGCTTTTTCTGTTTTCGGGGTCAGCAGCCTGACTAGTGGCCAGAACCAGACAGTTTTGTGAGAACACTGAAGACATGAGCAGCCCCTGCTAAGCAAGTGGGCAGCAGCCCGGCCAGGGAGGCGTGGGTCTCATGAGTGAAGGGCCCAGTGGGCCCAGGGGCTGTGACCATATGTGGAGGGTCAGGGCCTGGGCGTGGGGCCTGGGCCCTGGGCTTCCCTTCTTGGGGCTGAGGTTTGCTCATCTGTGAGTCAGGCTGAGGCACCCATGCCTTGGGGTGGCCTTGAGGTTAAGAGGGTCTGTTTGTGTGAAATGCTCAGGGCTGGGCCTGCCCTCAGCACACTCAACAGGTGACAGGGACCATGACCGTGATGTTGGAGCCGTCAGCTGCCCTTACAGGTGAGCACATCGCACACCCAGGGGAGCTGGTGATGACATCCGCCTGGTCCTCACCCAAAGCAGCGGACCTCTGAGACCCTGGGCAGTGCTGTTCCTGCTTCCCTCATGTTCCATATCTCACTGCCACCTGGAGTCCCAGATATGCAACATAGGTAAGCCATTTTCCCTTAATTGTGTTCACAGATTAAAAGATGCTAATGAGAGATCCACAAATTTCTAAGAAAGATAAAAAACCAAAATGTCAATATTGTAAATCACACAGGCTCCTGACACAGCTCAACATCACACACTTGTTCCTCTGCCCGCCAAACATACAAACATGTACACATACACACACACACACACACACATCAACACACACACAGGCAAACACATAAGTACGCACAGACATTTGGGAGCATGCACAAAGACACACAGATGCACACAAGTACACACATGTATACAGACACATAGTCACACATGCGCATACACAAAACAGGCACACATGGCACACAGAGAGACACACATGCACACGCAGACACACATGAGCATACACAAAGACACAGACACACACACATGAATAAGAAGATATGACCAGACATGAGAAAAGATTCAGTAGTATAGAAAAGAGGAATCTATCTGAAATTTCAGAATAAATATACCATATATTACAAATCTACTTTTTTAAGACAGCAGAAAAAAACGAAGCCCTAATCCATAGTCTCAAACATATGTGAGAGATTATTTCATCTAACACAGGAGGGCATGCTGACCTGGGTGAAGACTGATTATGGATTAAAAACACGATTTCATTTTTAAAAGCAATAGAAACAAAATTGCAGCTACATTTGCCCTTCAGTCTAGCAACCCTACTCTGCTAGACATCTATCTAAAAAGTATACTGGCGGAAGCGCAAAGCGACCTGGGCACAGTGTTGTTCATTGCAGCATTATTTGTGATAATACAAGATCGAAACCCCAAAATGTCCACAAGTAGTGGGCAGGACTATGAAGCTACAAGAAGAGGAAGATCTCTGTGGGAGAGGGAGATCTCTGTGGGAGAGGGAGATCTCTATGGGAGAGGGAGATCTCTGTGAGAGGGAGATCTCTGTGAAAGAGGAAGATCTCTATGGGAGAGGGAGATCTCTGTGGGAGAGAAAGATCTCTGTAGGAGAGGGAGATCTCTGTGGAAGAGGAAGATCTTTGTGGGAGAGGAAGATCTCTATGGGAGAGGGAGATCTCTGTGAGAGGGAGATCTCTGTGAAAGAGAAAGATCTCTGTGGGAGAGGGAGATCTCTGTGGGAGAGAAAGATCTCTGTAGGAGAGGGAGATCTCTGTGGAAGAGGAAGATCTTTGTGAGAGAGGAAGATCTCTATGGGAGAGGGAGATCTCTGTGAGAGGGAGATCTCTGTGAAAGAGAAAGATCTCTGTGGGAGAGGGAGATCTCTGTGAAAAAGAAAGATCTCTGTGGGAGAGGGAGATCTCTGTGGAAGAGGAAAATCTGTGGAAGAGGAAGATCTCTGTGGAAGAGGAAGGTCTCTGTGGGAGAGGGAGATCTCTGTAGGAGAGGGAGATCTCTGTGGCAGAGGGAGATCTCTGTGGAAGAGGAAGATCTCTGTGGAAGAGGAAGGTCTCTGTGGACTGATAATGTCAAGGTCTGCAAAATACCATCTCAGGGTGGGAAAAAACCAAGAGGGCAGAATGGAAGAAATAGATTTCAGTGTCTCGTGTCATATATGTGGGGAAATAAGAATATGTGTGCATATATTAGCAAAAAAAAAAGGATAAACCCGAGGCCAGGTGCAGTGGCTCACACCTGTATTCCCAGCACTTGGGAAGACCCAGACAAGAGGATCCTTTGAGTCCAGAAAGTTGAGGCTGCAATGAGCCATAATTGTACCACTGCACTCCAGCCTGGGACACAGAGCCAGATACTCTCTCTGAATATATATATATATATATATATATATATATATATATATATATATGAATATATATATATATACATGAATATATATATATATATATATATGCATTTTTTAAAAAAGATAAACCAGAAACAAAGATGATTACATACAGGGAACACTGGGGAAAGAAAGGATGGCATGAAAGTGACACTTGAGTCATTCACCCTCTAATCCTCTTTGATTTTTGAACCACAAAATTAAATCATACAGGAAAAAAGCAGCTTATACAATTAAAAACTGTAATTCGTGAACCTAATTGTATATCAAATTGGTAACATAACCACATACAGAAAACAACCATTTCTTGGTCTTTAAAACATAGTATTTTTATTTACTTTATTGCATATGCTTAGTGAAATACAGTCTAAGTACAAAAGAAAGGGTTAAAAAATCCTAAACTGAATTTAGCAATTTATTGTTAGTAATAATATTAGAATTGTTATTTTGAAATTATCTTATGTATAAGATAAAATAAGTAATTTTTGAATGCTGTTATAAACCAATATTTTTAGAGTGAGAAAAAAATACAAGTACAAAATAAAAGTCCATGCAAAATTTTATGTTTGCGCTGAAAATATTAATATAAACTCATGCTTTATTTATAAGATATATTTTCTAACTTGAAATACAACTGCCAAAAGAGCCTAGAAGCCTGACACCCACAGCACTGAGCACCGATTTTTACACTCAGATTTCATCAATAATGTTATTCTCACTAAAAGGAACAAGAACTCTATGGCAGATTGAGATTTTTTTTTTTTTTTTTTTTTTGAAACGAAGTCTTGCTGTCACCCAGGCTGGAGTGCAATGGCAAGATCTTGGCTCATTGCAACCTGTGCCTCCTGGGGTCCAAGCGATTCTCCTGCCTCAGCCTCCCAAGTAGCTGAGATTATAGGTGCCTGCCACTAAACCCGGCTAATTTTGTTGCATTTTTAGTAGAGACGGGGTTTTTACCATGTTGGCCAGGCTGGTCTTGAACTCCTGACCTCACGTGATCCACCGCCTCAGCTTCCCAAAGGGCTGGGATTACAGGCGTGACCCACCATGCATGGCCCAGATTGAGTTTTGGCTAAAGTTCTTTCCTCCTTCTGCACCGATCTCCCTTGCCATCTTCTGTGCAGATCCTCCTGCCGAAGGTGGCACGACTTTCTCAGCATTTGGCTCCGTGGAGTCTTGGCAGACACACTGGGCATTCTCGCATGTGGCAGACACACCTCACAGCCTTAATGGAAGCATGCCCGGAGACCGGCCCTGTGGTCTGAGAAGAGGGTGTGTTCACCAGGAGGTGGAGGTTGCAGTGAGCCGAGAGAGAGCCACTGCACTCCAGCCTGGTGACAGAGCAAGACTCCCTATCAAAAAAAAAAAAAAGTATGAGTTTAGAGGTTCAGAGTCCTGAGCTAAGGAATCCAGGAGTGGCCAATCCAGAGATCCACTCCTTATCCATGGAGGAATCTGAGCCCCTGGCCCAGGCCTTGGATTGAGGCCCTTTGTTGTGGGTTAGCTGGAGGCTGCCAGCTGGAGGTCGTGAAGGGAAAATGCTGTGCAAACGGTAGGCTTTTTACAGACAGTAGTGGTTTTCCCGTCCAGCCGCCACCACTGGATCGCCCCTGTGCATATAGGTCCTCAAAAAAACCCACGTCTCCCAGGCTGGCGTCAGGTCTCCTCTGGGCCTCTTGGGCATGGTGCCACCCCTGTTGGAGTCCACAGAGATCCCTCTGCACGGTGATGGGTGGGTGAGGCAGGGTGGGAGGAAGCTGGTGCCTGCTGAGCCCGTGGAATATGCAGAAGGCGGGGTGGAGATCTGTGGGGGCATCCCAGGCGCGCCCTCCACACCAACGTGGGGTGGGTTGCTGTTATCCTTGAAGGGTGGGGCCCACCCCTGAGTACGGGGGATGCCGGGGAAACACCAGCGGGTCTGGAAGAGCGGCTGCAGGGTGTGAATCCCACTAAGTGAAAGTCAGGCCCCCAGCCATGGCCCCTGAAGTTGGCAGCCACTGAGGTGTGCCCATCCCAGGCAGGTTTCTCAGCTATAGGGCAGCTGTGGCTAGAAGGATGTGCAGACTTGCTCAGGCTGAGACCCCTGGTGGCACAGGATGGCGAAGCGGAGACCCTGCCTTGGGTAGCCCACTGGAATAGTCACCGGCCACCACGTCAACTGGTCACGGCTATTATGATGAAAGCGTCCTGGGGCCCTAAGTCCTGGGATTCCGTGGAGGCCTCTAGTGGGAAGGTGAGTGAAGGCTGGGATGAGCCCGTTGGTATTCCTGTCCTCTCTGTGCCACCAGCAGCCACCACAAGATAAAGGCAGACCAACCGCACACCCAGGGAGTAAGACTTGCCCCTGCCTGCAAGATGGCAGCCTGGGCAGCCTGCTTCAGAATGGATGGAGCTGAGAAATGGGTTCAGACAGAAGGGGAGAGTCGGTGCCGGCAGCTTCTCTGTCTGTGGGACACAGATGGAGGGCACTGTCCTCTGCAGGGTCGAGATGAGTGAAATAGCATCTATCACAGGCCACCTGGCCCTGAGACAGCACGTCTGTGGCACCAGTAGTGATTGTCAGGCCATCCCCCTCCTCGGCTGGGTGGGTGGGAGCTGCAAGGTGGCCTGGCCACATGAGGGGGACATCCCACATCTCCTTTGCGATGGCAGACTAAGGAGAATTTCAGGATAGCCCCTAGGAACTAGGGACGGAGCCCCCCATCTGCGCTGAACCCTGCTAGGTCCCAGTGACGAGCTGCTTGCTGCCTGCATGGAAGACGTCATCCTAAAGTGTGTACTCAGTCAGAGGACAGCGCGCTGGCATCTATCCTGAGCCCTGTCCTGACCCAGTGTTTCAGGGGGTTCAAGCGGCCATCTACTGAGGGGAAATGGAGAACCTGTGTGGGTGAGAGGTGCGGGCTGCTGGCATGAAACACAAGAGATGCGAAGGTAAGGAGATAGCCAAGGAGCCCGTCAAGGTGACCCACTGACAAAGGCAGTGCGACCTGGTAGTGGCAGGGACACCTACCGTGCAAACAGATAAATGGCTCAGTGCTGTCCAGTCAGACTGTGGCAGAAGCTCGGGCCAGGGCAGTGCTTCCCTAAGGAGCCTGGGGTCAGCCCACACCCCTCCCACAGAGGCATGGCTGGCACCAACCCCCCCAGACAAGGATGAAGGCCAAGGCCACGGAATCCCAATAGGAGCAGAGTTCTTCCTCAGAACTGTGTCTGGAATCCTCCTGCTTCTCATCCCTGTCCCCGGACCCCTTGGTCCAGGCCACGGCCCCTCTCATTTGGACAAGCCCAGGCCCCCATCACTGGTGCCTGCCCACCTGTGCACACCTGTCTCCTCTCACACAGCATCAGACTCAGTCTGGGCGGTCCCTCCTCCATCCTCCCATCACTGCTCCCTGCTCACCCCTCCTACCTCCCTGCAGCTTCCTGAGGATGGAGTCAGGGTCCTGGGCAGAGCCTCTACCCTCGAGGGCCCCTTTGTGGGGAGCACTCTTCCTTCAGAGGCCCCATCAGAGGCCTTTGAACCAGAGCGACTCCATCTTGAGTAGGGGTTTGGTAAAATAAGGCTGAGGCCTGCTGCACACCCCATAAGTTAGACATTCGAAGTCACGGGATGAGACAGGAGGTCAGCACAAGACACGGGTCATAAAGACCTTTCCGATGAAACTGGTTGCAGTAAAGGAGCAGTCAAATGCCAGCAAAACCAAGATGGCGCCAAGAGTGACCTCTGGCCGTCCTCACTGCTACCGTCCCACCAGCGCCATGACAGTTTATGGTCTAGAAAGGGGAGGCGTGAATAATCTACCCCTTGTGTAGCTTATAATCAAGAAATAACCTAAAAGTGAGCCACCAGCAGCCCTCGGGGCTGCTCTGCCTATGGATTAGCCATTTTTTATTTCCTTTTCTTTCTTAATAAACTTGCTTTACCTTTATTGTCTGAACTCACCCTGAATTCCTTCTCGGGCGAGCTCCAAGATCCCTCTCTTGGGGTGTGATCGGGACCGCTTTCCGGTAACAGCCCCTTCCCTCCCCACCACGTCACGTTGGCTCACCTGCCACCTGCCCCATCCCCTTCTCAGCTGCCCCACGCTGCTCGCTCCTGGACCCCTCGCCCCCTTCCTGGCTTTTGCCATCGCACAGGTCGCCTCCTTCCAGAGCACGGCCCTCAGTCCTAGGCCTCTTCGCTGCTTCTCCCACCTCAGCTCCAGGGGCGAGGAGTCCACTGTCCACCCGTGTTTCCTAAAGGCCCAGAACAGCACCTGCACACAGGAGGCGTTTAGTACATGTTTTTTGAATGAATGAAGGACGAATGAATAAATAAAAAGCAACTCAGGTTTCTCCAGGTGTGACCACAGCTTACTGCACGGTATAATCTGTGTTTGAATGGCTTTCCGTACAAAAACCACAAGAAGCCAGCAGCAGGGCTTGAAAAGACAGATTTCCTTTTCCTCCAAGCCTTCACCCCTGCTCACCTCACCACAGCTTCACCCTGCAGAGCGTGCTGAGTCTTTGGAAAGCAGCTTCCTGCTGGTGTTGAGAGAGCACAACTTCTTCGTCCAAGGTGTGGTAAAAGCTCCAGTTTGCTGTCCCCCTTTTTAGGAACAAGCAAAGTTTTGGAGCATCTGAGGATCAAAACTGAAGCTTTAGAGCTGAGCGTCTCAAGGTGTGGTCTTGGACCAGAGTCACCTGGGGCTGGTGAGAAATGCACATCCCTGGGCCCCACAGAGCTATGACCTCAGGTGGGGTGGGGCCTCCAAAACTGTTGTCACAAGCCCCCCAGGTGATGGATGCCCACTTGAGTTGAAGAACCAGAGCCCCTGGGGGAGAGGAGAGGGGCTAAATAAACACAGTCACCTGAAGACTTGGAAGGAGATGTTTACACCTTTCTGAAAACTCATTGATGTGGAGTTAATTCTGTAAATCACTCACTCTGGACCCACCTGGAAGTCCAGCCTGGACTCCATTCCTAGGTGCGGGGACGTGACACCTCCCCTGAGACTGCCCCCTCCATAGGTACCTTGATGGGATTAAAAAATACACCAAAAACCTTTCTGTTGACAATACTTAGTGTCAAATACCACTGTCCTCATGGGAGGTGTATTAGCATTCGATTAATATGTGCATAAAATGTTGTCCTTGTCTGAGCCCAAATACACAAACTGGGAAATCAAAGCGGGGCCCCTTCACACCTTTTGCTGGCTTCATCCTGAACATTTATTTGTTTTAAAACAACTTCCTCAGTGAATTTCCTTTCTAAAAGAAGCTCCTCTCCATTTTAAAGGGAAATTACCCCTCCTTCTCCTTCTCCCCAGCCAATTTCTGACAGTGACCCCTTAATGGGAGCCAGTGAGGTTGCAAGTGGTATTTTTCCTGTCCTTCCTTTTAAAGCCATAGGTGGGGCTCTTTAGGACATATTCTCAGGGGAGATTCAGATGGCTTCAAAGAACGGGCACTTTGTATGGAATTTATACTAATGCCTAACTAATGCTTTTTTGTGTATGTAGGGCAAAAAAACAGATGTTCTAGTCCATAGCATTTCATCAGTAAAGCAGAATATAAATAGTTCCTACTAAGAGTGAAAATAGGAAAAACATGAACTTCTAATGAAGAGATTGGAAGTGTTTAATCATGTTCAGCAGATATTGGTTGTACCTAATTCTGGATGCCTCCAAGGAGCCAAAATTGTTTCTGTGGTTTCTGGACAAAACTTTTCTGCCTCTGAGTCTGATTAACTGAATGTCTGAAAGGCTATCATTTACTTAGTGACTTTGTTTTTCTTATGACTAAAGATGTGGAACTTGCAAAAAATTGCACAATTTTATTATTAAACAGACTTCAGAAATCATCTCATCCAGTCCTGTATCTTCCCAACAAGGGAAAAGGGGGCTGTTTATGAGAATGTGCCTCTAATGCCCTTCCACCCTTTTCTGTCTGTCTGAATGAGATGCTTCCGAAATAATTTTTTGTAACAATTTTTAACACTTTGGAATCATTAAAGGAATCTGTTTCTTTGCTAATTATAAATGAATGAAATTAAAGTCTAAGGCACATTTACTATATTTTCAGTGTTTACCATCATTTGGGGTGTTGCTTCCTACTTAATGCTAGTCTAAGGATCAACCTGCATTCATTTGTAAAACCATCATGCAGACTTTCAAGTGTACTTTAATTGCACTATGGAAGGCAGGTCTGGATTTTAGTATCCTAAATGCTAGGATTCCTCCGGCCTTCACCCAGTCCAGCTTCCGTTTCCTCTTTTTAGGAGCTGTGTGCGTGTGAGTTCAGAGCAGAGAGGCGGAGAGGGCCACCTGGTGGTCTCACTAGAGGTTCTTCTTACGTTAATTTTCTTGTGGCATGACATCATCGTGCAGGATTTTCCTGTCATTTTCCTAGGCCCCAAAGCTAAGGACTTCAGTCAGTGATGAGCAGAGACAGGATCTGCCTTCAAACACACTGGTGAAGTTGACTTTTGAGAAACTGGCCGGATTTTACATACTTATGTCGACATAAATATAGTTAGAATGAATTTTCAGCTTAGAAAACAGCCGGGCGCGGTGGTTCATGCCTGTCATCCCAGCACTTCGGGAGGCCGAGGTGGGTGGATCACCTGAGATTAGGAGATCAAGACCAGCCTGGCCAACATAGTGAAACCCTGTCTCTACTAAAAATAAAAAATTAGCCAGGCGTGGTGGCACATGCCTGTAATCCCAGCTGCTTGGGAGGCTGAGGCAGGAGACTCACTTGAACCCGAAAGGCAGAGGTTGCAGTGAACCAAGATTGTGCCACTGCACTCCAGCCTGGGCAACAAGAGCAAAAAAAGCTCTGTCTCAAAAAAATAAAGAGAAAGAAAGAAAGAAGAAAGAAGAAAGAAAGAAAGAAAGAGAAAAAGAAAAGAAAGAAAGAAAGAAAAAGAAAGAAAGAAAGAAAAGAAAGAAAGAAAGAAAAAGAAAATGACTCGCTGGAGGAATGGAAGGAGTAGTAGAAGGTAATGAATTTGAAGGGCTTTATAAGGAAACAGGAAGATCGAGGAATTTTTCCATGAGGAAAGACTTTTTATTTTACATTTAGAAGAATTAACACCTAGAAAAATGAAGTGACTTACTCAGGACAAGGCTCCTACCCCCGGGGGCTTAGAGGTACTTGAGAGTTTCTTCCAAGCCATATAAACAATATCAAGCTTTGGGTGTATTTTATTAATTACTTAATTATATGTATGACAGGAATATAGTTTAGGCTTTTAGTAAATGTATGTTGTTTTGAATTAGTTGAACTTTAAAAACGAATCCTTCTCAATAGTATATTTTATTAACCTTTCAGTTTCCATTTTAACCAGAGACTTATAATGTAATTAAATTTTTAAAGGATATGGTTACAAATTTTATTGTACCTTGAATTGCTAAATTTAAATTTGTTTTCGCTTTTTCATGCCTTCGATTTTTTCTTCATTTGAAGGATCTAGACCCACATTTACCCGAATTAGTAGGCATTAGAGTCAAGTGGACTGTTGAAATAGCAGAGTAGAAAAAGTGTAATTCGGAGGATTCACATGCAGAGTGGAACCACCCAACCTCTCCATCCTCCGCAAGCCCCTAACACGTGCGCTCCGTTACTGCAGATTTCCAAACCAGGCCCACAGATGTCTTTCAGGGGTAACAGTATCTTGGAGGCAAAATTCAAAGTCTATTTTTTTTTTTTCTGTCCAAGTAGCTACGAACATGTAAGCCACTGATTTTTCTCATCCAAGGAACATTGATGATGACATTTGTTGAGTCGTAAATCTCTAGGCTAGACCAAAGGACTAGATCAGTGCCGAGCAAGATACTTCAAGAGTTGGTCACAGGCCTAGTCAGGGAGGCACTAGCCCATCTCTCCAGGGACTGCCAAGGGCAGGTGTATCGGGCTCTGCAGTCATTCCACATGAAACTTGCCACGACCAGTACTTTGAAGCCTGAATGAAAGACAACAGATCCAGCCAAGGTTGGGCTATACAATAGTGCCTTTCCCCACCTCCGTCCACCAGGAAAGTGCAGCCTGATTTAGGGTCCCCTGTTTTTAAGCCTGAAGAGGGCAGATTCCAATCTTCCCGATTTCCAAAATCACAGACTTGCCTTTGCTACGGAATTAGAGCTCTACAAATCTGCTCTCTCAGAGTTGATAACTATCAAGATAAAACGGTTAACTTAAAGGATTTTAATATAATAAATGTTAATTATTTAGTAGGAACCAAGACACAAGTGAAAGTGCATTTGGCAAACTTCAATGGATTTGAAAATCTTATCATTTATTGATTTCAGCAAACATTTTCCAGGTGGGCGTTGTTCCATTAATAGCTACACTTGAAGACATTTATATCAAACAGATAATTCATAAAGATATATACATAGCAGCAGTGCCAAAGTGATTATAACTAAATACTTTGTTCTGGTGCCAGAAATAATTTAATTTTTTTTAATAATAGAAAACTCTATTGATTTTGCTACTTTGCATACATTAGGTGCACAGTAAATAATGGTTTGTTGTGGGCTGTGCTTAAAAAACACCAAAATAACTAATTATTTGACTAAAGTGATGCTTTGTCTTAGGAAACCTAGTATGCAATTTCCTGAGTCCTTGAACCCATGGTGTGTATGATGACATCATTTCCTAAACAGGGTGACCAGAATCAAATCAAGACAGCCTACCTCAGTTTGTGAGCATCACTTTTTAATACTCTCAGTGGAGCGTGTTTTGCAGTTCACAGTGACATTAAATCTCCACTGGTTATTTCACACAAATGAATGTGTGTTGTGTGCGTATGTATGTATACATGTGTATATGTATGCATGTTTCTTTTAAAATTATACCAAAAAGAAAGAACAAGGTCGACTCTCTTCATTCCATCATGAGTGCCCTGCTGAAGCATTTATAGTATGTCTCCTACAGAAGTTAACTATTCAGTCCCCTCAGCCGTTCAAGGCTTCACAGATAACAAGAAATAAGCAAAATGATCTTAAGAATCAAAATAAATGTCACGGAGCCCATGAAGTAAATAATCATAACTGTTGACATATTGAGAAAATATAATAGCAGGTGCTTCTATAGGATTTGCTGTGGCCAGCCTGCCTCCAAATGCTTTATACATATCAGCTAACGCAGTGTTCACAAACACCATGTCAGCTAGTCATTATTAGCATCAACTCCATTTTGTAGATGATGAAAATTGAGGTATAAAGAAGTTAAGTAACTTGTTACAGTCATGTAGCTTGTCAAGTGGCAGAGTCGGCGATTGAACCCGGCAGGTGGCTGCACAGTTTCAGCTCCTGGACACTGTTTGCTGTGGCCTTTTAGCCTCACAAATGGACTTTGTGTCACGGTACTTCTATATGCTCATGCCTTTTCCTGGTAGGTGGGATAAATGTTCATCTGAATTTTATGGGGTATTTTTAATTTTTTTTACAGTTGACCAACCAAATACCTGATTTTTAAAAGTGTTGTTGTTTATAAATTATGGGCATTATGGCCATAGATTTTTCTTAAAAATCTCTAGTTTTCTCCCCAGTTCTAACAAGGATGCATATCTGTTTTCCTCGCACATGGCAGATCAGAAGTAGTGACTGAAACGGGAGTGAGGCAGTGAAGCCGTCAGCAGCGAGTCTCAGATCAGGGCATGAGAGAGGGAGAAGGCCCAGGCCTGAGACTGTCACCACTATCAAACACAGATGGGCTACCCGTGCTCCCTGGGAAGTTATAGAGTCTTCAAGAGCAGGTTTTTCTGGGGTGGAAATCTAGCAAGGCCCTGGGCAGGCTTGCCTGGGGCCTCTGCATCCACTCAGAGGCCTCTGAGATAAGAGAGCCCAGGACTTCTGAGAACACCTGTGAAGAGGACTCTGGCAGCAGGACTCTGATGCCCCCAGAAACACCCTAAAGATTTGCCCTTGACTTGAGGAACTGAGCCATCATCAGAGGGAAAGAGCACTTCTGATGTCTGACGGTATTAAAATACATCCCACTTTGCTTCTTGGAACTTAAAGCAAATTCTTGCAGAAGATGGTGACTGAAAGAGCTGCCCTTTAGTTTGGAGATGAGGCTCTATCAAGTAGTACTCCGCCCCAAGCCCTCCCACCTGCAACCCAGGAAGAGACAAGAGCTGGGGTGTATTCAGCAGGAAGAACCGGGGTGCTGCTCCCCTTCTGCCTGAGCCTGAGTGGACAGGCTTGCTGTGGCTGGGGGGAGACAGCTGCACCTCCTGCGCAAAGCAGGATCGTGGCCACAGCAGCGGGGACCTGGACAGCTGGGGCCACTAGACCAGGCCACCAGACCAGGCCACCAGACAGACAGAGGGCTGGAGAAACGCAGAGGTGGCAGCAACGCACACAGGCAGGCGCGGGCCTCAGCGCTGTCAGGAAGAGAATGTAAGATGCTCCTGGCAGTAGAAAGGGGGCCCCTGGGGCGGCCGGGCAGTTCCTGGATCGGCTCCGCAGACCTGAGACTCTCCCCGGTCCTCGAGGAGCTCAGGCCTTGGCCCTGCTCAGCTCTTCTCGGAGGGTTGACCACGTACTCTGTCGAATGAGGCAATGAAAGGGAACTGGCGACAGGTTTAGAATGTACCACATAAGAATAATTATCTATGTGGAACAGTTAAACTCGGGGCATGGGAATCAACTCCAGAAAGAAATTCAAAGTTCTAAAAATGTAAGATACAATAGGCCTGGAATAGTGAAACGTGGGAGAGGAAGTGCTGAAGAATCGGTGCTGCTCTCACATTTACGCCGCATGCGCTGCACCCGGATCACAGCAAGGCCAAATGCGCGGGGGTTTCAATGAAAAAATTCCTGCATCTCAACAGTGGAGACGTTCATTGCTGCCTACTGGAGATAAAATAACGTAGAGACACCATAGTCAAGCTTAACAAAACAACACTACTAAAAACTTTTATACACAATGAAAAGGAGCTTCGTTTTATAAGAAAGAATGAAATCTGAAAATAATAACTAAAAAGACGATACAGGTTTACATCTAAAATGCATAGGGATTGATATGAATGTATAGGCATGAATATATAACCCACACTTTGCTAAATAAGAACTCGAAGGATACTAACGATTTCCACATCAACAGTAACCACATATATTTATAGATTACATGAAGCTTCACAACCTCTTAGTGAGGTAGAGGGCAGGGGTGACCATCCTCTTTTCAGGCACTGGATAGTGAGAAACGAGCTTGGTGCAGGCACCCTGGAAAGCAAGCTGGTTGTCATGATGGAATCAGGACAACTGGCCCTATGCTTTGGCTTCGTAGTGCGCTTTGGAAACTATAATCCAGGGGGATGTGGAAAACATTTGTACCAATGCTATTGATAACAGCCAAATTAGCAGTAACGCAAATGTGCAATCATTGAGAAATGCATGATTACACTGCATAATGCTTATCTTTTTCATATGATGTATGTCTCCTGGCTAGATCAAAGTGTGGGGTAGGAACCTATTCAATTATTTTTATGTCCGCGGCGTTTGACAGAATCTGGCACATAAACAATCAATCAGTGTTTACCATGAGGAAATTAGCCGAACTGAAGCAGATAATTGGGTGTAACAATGTAACCATAATTATGTAAATTATTATATGCTACATGGAAATACATACACAAATACAATTAAAAATCAAACCACCAAACAAAATGTGTGCAGCAATTCCAACTAGGTAAAGTATATAGATGTCTATCATGAGGGAAAGCATCATTTGTAAAAACGGTGAGACAAGTCTGATTGGAATCACAGTGAGACCTTGTTCTAGCTTCTTAACAAGCCTCATTTTTTTCACCTGTGTAATTAAATATCTACTTTGCAAGGCTGTGGTGACTATATATTGAATTAAACCCACACAGAGTAGAGAACAGGATTTGGCTTATAATGTTAATGTAGATAATTGTTGAGTTAAGCAAGAATAAAATAGATGTTCTAAAGAAAATGGAACCCAGCACAGAGCCTGGCACTTGGTAGGTGCTCAGTTTGTAGAAATAGAGGGGGATATAGTGATGTTCAGAGTTAATGTGTTGGTCTAAAAGTGTATTTGTGTAAAATCAACTATAATAACACGTGGAGAAAACAAAGAAGTCAGAGAAGGAGGGAAATAGGACATATTTTTGAAAATATTAAATGAAAAAATGTTTTAAAATTTATTTTTAAATCCTGTAACCCACGTCTTTGTCCACTTTGTGCTGCTATAACAGAACTCCTGAGGCTGAGTAACTTACAAAGGCCAGTGCCGGGGCCATGATGCCTGATCAAGGTCCTGGCAGCTCAGGCTTCCTCACTGCTTCCAAGTTGACACCTTAGATGCCACATCCTCCAGAGGGGAGGAATGCCATGTCCTCGCATGGCAGAAGAGCAGAAGAGAGAGAGAGAGCAAGAGAGAAAACCCACGCCCACCAGCCTTTTTTTTTTTTTTTCCTGAGACAGAGTCTCACTCCATTTCCACGATAGAGTGCAGTGGCATAATCTCAGCTCACTGCAACCTCTGTCCCCTGGTTCAAACAATTTTCCTGCCTCAGCCTCCAGAGTAGCTAGGACTACAGGTGCACGCCACCACACCTGCCTAATTTTTGTATTTTTAGTAGAGATGGAGTTTCACCATGTTAGCCAGGATGGTCTTGATCTCTTGACCTCGCGATCCACCTGCCTCAGCCTCCCAAAGTGCTGGGATTACAGGCATGAGCCACCACACCCAGCTACCAGCCCTTTTTATGGGGGCATTGAAACATCATGAGGGCAGAGCTCTCATAACCTAAACACCTCCCATGAGGCCCCACCTCCAAGCACTGTTGCTCGGGCACTAAGCTTCTGACTCATGGAATCGTGTGAACCGAAGAGGCGGAGGTTGCAGTGAGCCGAGGTCACACCATTGCACTCCAGCCTGGGCGACAGTGCAAGACCCTGTCTCAAAATAAAAAAGATTCTAATTCATGAATTCTGAGGGACACATTAGACCTTAGTGCCAGGCACCCGACCAACCAGCCTGTCTCATTGCCCTAAACTTCAGGGTCGCTGAAGTTTTACTTTTAGATTTCCAGAGTAGAAAAGGACCTTGTAAATTGCTGTTTATTTTATTTACACCTATTGCTTGAAGAAATTTGATGTGGCTTATGGTAAAAACGCACATACACAATCACAGCTTTTTTTTTTTTTTTTTTTAAGAAAATCTGGCCGGGTACAGTGGCTCATGCCTGTAATCCCAGCACTTTGGGAGGCTGAGGCAGGTGGATCACCTGAGGTCAGGATTTTGAGACCAGCCTGGCCAACGTGGTGAAACCCCGTTTCTACCAAAAAATACAAAAATTCGCCAAGCGTAGGGGCGGGTGCCTGTAGTCCGTTACTTGGGAGGCTGAGGTGGGAGAATCACTTGTGCATGGAAGGTGGAGGTTGCAATGAGCAGAGATCGCAGTACTGCACTCCAGCCTGGGTGACAGACTGAGACCCTGTCTCAAAAAAAAAAAAAAAAAAGGAAAAAAATATATAATGTAATGTTTAGGACACAATATCAAATCATAGTTCATTCAACAAACGTTTGCATCCTTAGCGTGAGCAATCTTCATTTGTATTAGGGTACAAACGTCATAATAGCCAGCGTGCACACAGCACTTACTATGGAGCAGGCACTGTTGCAGGCACTTTGCATGGATCAATTCACCTGGCCCTCACCCAGTGGGACGGGTTCTGCTGTTGTCATTTCCCGTGCACAGATGAGGAAAAGGAAGCACAAGGAGCTCACGTGGGCTCTGAGACACCCAGCTGGGAGGCGGCAGGGCTGCAAGCTGAGTCCTACTGTCTGGCGTCTCGTTCGCGGTCACGTTCTGAAACATCACAAGTTCTAAAATACTGCAGGGACTTTGTCAGGAAGTTAAGCCAAGTCAGGGAGAGAGGCACATGAGCAAGCACACTGTTTACACGCGCGACGTGCTAAATCAGAGATGTGTCAGTGACCTTTCAGTGGGAATGAAGACGATGCTGCCAGACACTGGGCTGATGGGAGGCCAGGTACTTTGCTCTCCCGGACTCTAAGTTAATGGAGAACAAAGTTTCAGGTCAGGCACAGTGGCTCATGCCTATAAGCTTCTAACTCATGGAATCGTGTGAACCAAAGAGGCAGAGGTTGCGGTGAGCCGAGATCACACCACTGCATTCCAGCCTGGGTGACAGTGCAAGACTCCGTCTCAAAAAAAAAAAAAAAAAAAAACAATTCTAATTCATGAATTCTGAGGGACACATTAGACCTTAGTGCCAGGCACCCGACCAACCAGCCTGTCTCATTGCCCTAAACTTCAGGGTCGCTAAAGTTTTACTTTTAGATTTCTAGAGTAGAAAGGGATCTTGTAAATTGCTGCTTATTTTATTTACACCTATTGCTTGAAGAAATTTGATGTGGCTTATGGTAAACATACACATATACAATCACAGCTTTTTTTTTTTTTTTTAAGAAAATCTGGCCGGGTGCAGTGGCTCATGCCTGTAATCCCAGCACTTTGGGAGGCTGAGGCGGGTGGATCATCTGAGGTCAGGAGTTTGAGACCATCCTGGCCAACATGGCGAAACCCCATCTCTGAGGCTGGAGAAGCCTCAGGAAACTTACAGTCATGGTGGAAGACAAAGGGGAAGCAGGGGACCTTCTTCACAAGGTGGCAGGAAGGAGATGTAGGGGGGAAGAGACCCTTATAAAACCATCTGAACTCATGAGAACTCACTCACTACCACGAGAACAGCATGGGGGCATCTCCCCCCGTGATTCAGTTACCTTCACCTGGTCTCTCCCTTGATATATGAGGATTCTGGGGATTACAATTCAAGATGAGATTTAGGTAGGGCTACAAAGCCCAACCGTATCAATATCTTTGTTGTTGTTGTATAGGTGGTGTCTTGCTATGTTGCCCAGGCTGGTCTCAAATTCGGGGGCTCAAGCGATCCACCTGTCTTGGCCTCCCAAACTGTTGGGATTATAGATGAGCCACCACAACTAGCCTGAGCATATCTTTAGAACACTTATAGCCCAGTTCACTTATGAAACAGATAAATGGTAAGATTGTAAAACAATTTTTATGTAGTAGTAATTTTTCCATATATCTTAGTCCTCAGGTTTTAGTTGTTACAATTTAGTAGATGAAGCTTAACATAAATACTCACAATTGTAGCTCCAGCTACTCAGGAGGCTGAGGTGGGAGGACAGCTAAGTTCAGGAGCCCAGGGGTTCATGGCTGCAGTGAGCTCTGATCATGCCACTGCACTCTAGCCTGGATGACAGAGAGAGATCCTGTCTATAAAAAATTTTGCCTTAATTAAAAAAATAAGAAAGATTTGTGGGATGCAAAAGTATTCTTTATTATGCTTTCATTTTTTACTGTTTGACAGATAGCTCCAGGCACTTTGCAGACTTTACCTTATCCTCAGCACAATCCTGGGAGGAAGGTGTTATGACCAAGTCTAGCCTGCTGGTGAAACAGCTGAGGCTTGGAGAACGCAGGTGACTTGCCCAAAGGATAGAGCTTGATTTCAGCCCAAGTTAGATTCACCCATGAATCTATGGGATTCATATGCAGAAAGCCTATGCTCTTTCCATACATTATGCTATTTATTTATTAAGTTTTTAAGCTTTAGAGGAAAAGATTATTTCCCCTCAGCTTTATTCATTTGTTTACTTTCATCAATACATTTTTAAAATGAAGATCTTTGCGTCTCTTAAAATTATCATAATTATGTTGGACACATGAGATAATATAAAGGCAAGCATTTTCTTTTGTTATTTCAGCTAATATTTTTGAGTTTTTTAATTTAAATGTCATGCAAATACAAATCATTTTAATATTGCTAGTTGTTTGCTTATCTTTCTCTTCCTTCCTTCCTTCTTTCGTTCCTTCCTTCCTTCTTTTCTCTTTTCTTTTCTTTCTCTCTCTATCTCTCTCTTTTCTTTCTTTTTGGTTCACACAGGGTCTCACTCTGTTGCCCAGGCTTCAGTTCAGTGGCACAATCATAGCTCATGCAGCCTCAACCTCCTAGACTTAAAAGATCTTCTCCCTCAGCCTCCCAAGTAGCTGGGACCACAGGTGCATGCCACCACATTTGACTGATTTTTTAAATTAAAAAAAATTATTTTCTGGTAGAGATGGAGTGTCACTATGTTGCCAAGGCTAGTCTGGACCTCCTGGGCTCAAATGATCCTCCTGCCTCAGCCTCTCAAAGTATTGGGATTACAGGTGTGAGCCAGCCAGCTCTTTCTTTCTTTCTTTCTTTCTTTCTTTCTTTCTTTCTTTCTTTCTTTCTTTCTGCTGATGCCATGAAGCTCTTAAAATCTTAGCTACCTGGAGAGGGTGAATTTTGCACATGGGAGAGAGGCAGGGGGCATGTGGCAGACTCCCAGGTGCCTCGTTGGACTACAGTGGCACAATTTTGGCCCACTGCAACCTCCGCCTTTCGGGTTCAAGTGATTCTCCTGCCTCAGCCTGCTGAGTAGCTGGGACTGTAGGCACCTGCCATCACGCCCAGCTAACTTTTGTATTTTTAGTAGAGATGGGGTTTCACCATGTTGGCCAGGTTGGTCTCCATCTCTTGACTTCGTGAACTGCCCACCTTGGCCTCCCAAAGTGCTGGTTGTTTCTATAAATATTTGTGTCACAAAGAACATCGCATTCTATAATTATACAGGGGAAAAATGAGCTTCAATTCAATTAATGTTTACTGAGCACTTGCATGGATAAAGATGTTAAAGTATAATTTTCAAAAAGTTAAAAACGTGGTTCCCATACAAACAAAAATGAACATGTTTTAAAGATTTAATTCAGCTTTAATAAGTTGAATTTAATTCAACTTTAATAAGTTAAATTCAGTTAAGTTAAAACTTTAATAAGTTAAATTCAGCTTTCGTAAGTTAATAAGGGGATGAGTTAGATGTGAAGACTAGTTCAGATGAGAATGGGAGATGTGGACATTTACATAGTGGATGCTCAGAGAAACACCGAAATGAATGTGTTCATTATAAAGCAAGTTAGTGTCCTACAAGACAAGAAGCTATAAGCTTTAGGGTTGTCTTTTCTCCCGCACAGAAATCTGCATCTCTAATGGATAAATGTTCAACATGTAACTTCCCGAGCATCTTTAATCATTAGTAAGCAATGAGCCCTACCAAATACATTCACCTATCTAGACAATCCACATGTGTCTGCTCAAAAATGTCCCTATCTGACATTAACGAGAATTGCCATCTATCTTCTGAACTTTTTTCAAGTTTTGGATAATTTGTCATAGTCTAAGAAATATCTTCAAAACAATTTTATATTTATAGATTTCTTTCTAAGTGCATATGGGAAATACGTTGATGTGAAAGAAAGAATCAAAACGTGATGACTGGATCTGGTATACAGAAGATCTTGTATGCAGATACTGTCATCATTTGTAACAGTTAAGAGTTAAAATTGCCCACAAGAATGAAATTTTCATTGTCTTCCAGTAATTCTTGACTTTGACTTACCTCTGAGTGAATTGTGACCCCTGCAGAAATATTGAAGTGTATAGTCATGGGTCCTGGGGAGAAGAGAGAAGTGGAGAAGAATGGAACTTCCTTTAAGGTTGAGGGTCTGGTGCTCACATTCTGGGAAGTCGATGCAAGCAGTTCTTACTCCAGAAAATGCGAAAACCTCCCAGGGTTTCAAAATGTTGGTTTAGAACTAAACCAAGCAAAAATGTTGGTTTAGAGCTAAAAATGTTGGTTTAAAACCAAAAATGTTGGTGTAGAACTAAACATAATGGCCACTATATTGAATGCATGTGTTTTTCAGATTCCAGTTTAATTCAAATCAGTGAAACAGAGTGGTTTCATCATAGAACCTTAATCAAATTATTCTGACTCAATGTTCAGTGCTCAACACATGAAATATACCAATGAAGATACATTTGAATTAATTTTCACTGGGAAAGACAAACTTATAGAAACATAAAGTCACAAAAAGCCAAACACCCACACACACACACACACACACACACACACACACATAAAGAGTCACCTTAATGGGAAAATACCCATGCTTCACTACAATTCCTTTTAGCATTAAAGTGATCTGTGGTCCTCTCTTCCTAAATTTTATCACCG
Organism: Lagothrix lagotricha; assembly: GCA_963574225.1. Taxonomy (NCBI): domain Eukaryota; kingdom Metazoa; phylum Chordata; class Mammalia; order Primates; family Atelidae; genus Lagothrix; species Lagothrix lagotricha. The sequence goes on from CAUYNB010045127.1 coordinate 87,091, forward strand.
TACCTATGATGACATATTTATGATTACATATATTCTCTTTCTACAAAGGGAACTTTTCAATCATAAAGAAACAATTCTCAAATCTCGGGAAATGCTTAGCAAATACTCGTTTGCACAAACAGCTAGTGTAGACGTTCTAAGTTTTACTTTTAAAGCTTTACCACTTGTTTCCTAAAATGTTCAAGATAAACAGGCATAAAAGGCACAGTCCTGCTGGAAGTTCTTTTACGTGGTTCCCTAAGTTCCGGAGCGCATCTCTGTGTGTGGTCTGCTGGGAAACCCCGGGAGGAAGGAGCTAGTGGGGCTCCGGAGGCCCTGGGGACCCGGGACGGGACTGGCAGGTGGGGCTGGCTGGGGCCATCGTTGCCCGGAGCGCGCGGGGGAACACACTTGCCCCAGGCCGCAGCCGTGGGTGCCCGAATCCACACCTTAGAGTAAGAACCGTCGTTTGCAGAATTAAAACGAGCTGTCAGGTGTCTTCAGAAGTTTAGACGGGAAAAGGCAAGGACGTTAATCCTTGCTGGACAAACCACTGCTGCTTCCAGAAAAACCACCTGAGAACGGTTTACATTGGGAATGGTCCCTTCCCTAGCAAGCGGATTCAGAAAAACACAGTTCAATAATCGATTAAAAAAATAAAATTGGAGGGCGCCAAAGGAACATTTGGGTATCCAAAAAGGTTGGTTTTTTACGCGAAACAACTTCAAAACACGGCTTGGAAAGTGGGTGGGACGCGCACCTCTCAGCTGTCATGGGGCAGGTGGGGACCCCCGAGGGCCTTCGCCTGGTAGCTGCCCCGTCCCCGGCCTGGAGAGAGCAGAGGGCGAGACCGCGGGTCCCAGCGCCTCCCCCTCACCGGAGCTCTCTCCCTAGGGTGGCAGCCTCGGGGCTCTGGGCGACCGGCAGACGCAGGGGAAGGCGCCGCTGCTCGCAGTCGGCGCGGGCGTGGCGGCCCCGCTGCGCTCTCATTAGCGCCCGCTCCTCCCAGTGGCTTCCCGCGGCCGCGTGTTTACTTGTCATTTGCTGGTTATTTCCCAACCTGCTCCTGAGCCCGGCTGGCCGCGCTTTCTCGCTCTGGTTTTCTATTTCTTTTCCTTTCCTCCCCGCCTCTTTTTTTTTCGAGACAGGTTCTCACTCTGTCGCCCTGGGCTGGAGTGCAGTGGCACAATCCTAGCTCACTGCAGCCTCGACCTCCCTAGCTCAAGCGATCCTCTCGCTTCAGCCTCCCCAGTAGTTGGGACTACAGATGTGAGCCACTGCGCCAGGCAAATTATGATTATTATTTGTAAAAACGGGGTTTCACTATATTGCCCATCCTGGTTTCGAACTCCTGGCCTCAAGCGATCCTCCCGCCTCAGCCTCCCAAAGCGCTGAGGTTCCAGGCTTGAGCCAAGGCGTCCGGCTCTCTCTCCTTAATGTCAGGCCGTTCCGGTGGTCTAGGGGTCACGTTGCCATCAAGACGACCCCAGAACTGAGAGCCCGCTCCCCTCGCCCCAGCCTTTGCTCCGGGAGGCCCCTTGCCCAAGGGGCGGCGGGAGCAATACCTGCCCCGTCAGCCTCTCAGGATTTTGGAAACTCTGCCACCCCAAACACCGTGACCCCGAGCCCGCTGCGCCTCCCGGGGGTCCGCTCTGATTGATGAAGTTTAGAAAAACCTCAGTTTCACTTTATTTTGTTTTGAGAAGAGCCCTGAGAACGGCTTTGGGGTGCTGAAGGCTCTTCCTGCAGAGGGAGGCGCCACGGACCCACCTCCGAGGCGCCGCCTCCCCGGGTCACAGCGATGAGGAGCTGCTGTAGAAATTAGACTGAAAAAGAGTCTGACATTTTCATCTTCCAGAAAATGTCCCTCAATCTTTACAGAATCCTGTGCACCCTGATTCTATTCTTCCCCAAAGGAAACTGGAGAGCGTGACCCTCAGTCACCCCATAATCCTAGAGTAAACTAGAGGCCTCCCCGGGCTCACTGTTCTGAGGACGCTCTTCGCTGCCTGGTAGCCTCGCCAGCCACGTGCGCTCCACTGCCTAGGAGATGAAAGTATATTTAAAAGAGTTCATGTCTGTTTCCACTAAACTGGCAAATACATGGTTTATTATCATAAGCAGCATATTCCCATGTGACAATTGGTTTACACAGAGTAAGAATGTTCTAGAGTCTCCATGCCAAAGGAAGATAAAATTAGAAATTGACTTTTAAGGGAAATGTGTCTTTATCTACTTCCTCTGAACGTCTCAAAGCTTTCCTTTCCCCTAAAGGCCCCCTTCTCTCTTCTATCGTCCTCCCTCCCACAAAGAATTCCCGTTATATTAACTCCCAGCTATGAGTACTTAGCTTAAAAAGAAGAAAAACAGTCTGACTTAATCATTCCCTTTAATTTTATATTTTATTTTTATTTTTGAGATGGAGTCTCGCGCTGTCGCCCAGACTGGAGTGCAGTGGCGCAATCTCAGCTCAATGCAATGTCGCCTCCTTGGTTCAAGCGATTCTCCTGCCTCAGCCTCCTGAGTAGCTGGGACTACAGACATGCGCCACCATGCCCAGCTAATTTTTTTCTATTTTTAGTAGAGACGGGGTTTCACCGTGTTAGCCAGGATGGTCTCGGTCTCCTGACCTTGTGATCCGCCCGCCTCAGCCTCCCAAAGTGCTGGGATCGCAGGCGTGAGCCACTACGCCGCAGGCCCTAATTTTAAAAATGTATATGAACCCTTAGAGATTTTCAAAGGTGTGCTGTTACTTTTTTGGTGTCAATTGCTGTTGAAAATAACCATTTCCTGACTGGCTAGCTGCAAGTTACGAAGATATTACACTCTGATGGTTTGAAAGATTTAAAATTTTAAATATTACATAGAGAGAGAGAGAGAGAGAAAGAGAAAGAGAGAGAGGCTCATTCTCTTTGAAAATAAGAGTATAGAATTGCAAAATGAATTGACAAAATGTGGAATCTTGAAAAATATGAGTGACGATGAAGATTTACAGAAGCTGATTCAGAAGGAAGCTTGTGAAACAGAAATCAGAGAAAAGCTCGAGAATACAAAATTTGAAAGTCTGTATATTTCCCATCTTTTTAATTGTGGATTTTTATAAATGGTTTTAACTTTTTAGCAATTATTTCTGGGAAGTGATATTATCTGTCTTACATTTTGGTTAAGATTATAGAACAGCTCTTTTATAAAGATTGTAAATATGTGTTGATCTTTAATATTTTGGTTTCTTAATAAAATAAGCACTGAAAAACAGTGCTTATATGTTAGATATTTTCCTTTAGTGTTCCCAAATCAATGATAACTATAATCATTAAGAACTACATTTTATCCCCCCTCAGGAGGTTACAACGGCTTTCTCACCAAAGTGAAGAAATTCATTTCAATAAATGTTGAATATTTACTTTTTGCTAAGAACTGTGCACAAATACATATGATAGATGGCGAAAAGGAGGAAAAAACAGTATTTTCCAAAAGTCTTCTAGTGTTTGGGAACATGAGATTTTAAAGTAAGGCTGCAAGGAATTTTGGAAGTTAAACTCACTCTGTCAAGTCATGTAACAACGGATAAAGTCACACAGTGGTTTCATCTCAACAGAATCATTTACTCTTAGGGGAGCATAGTCTTAAAATTATTATTAAATTATTTTTAAAGTATGAGATACCTATAGTTTGACAGTCAATGAAACTCAGACCAACACTCTTTAATAGAGTGAATGAATTGTTCTTTCACTGAGTGGCTTCCGGAGTTTTAGATAAATGGATATTTCAAGTGACTCACATAGGAACTCTGTGGAGTTTGAGAAATAAGTGCTCCCTCCTCTGAGGTTTGTACTATTCTGTGATAAAATTGTCTTAGATTCACGTATAACTGTTCATGTATTGTTGACTCTGGCCAGGCACAAAGCTGAGCCGTGCCGGTGCAGAGGTGAACACAATAAGCTGATTGCATACCTTTGTCCCTTTGCAAAATGCTGAGGCAGAGTGCTTGTAGGGAGCGTCATCTTCACTCCTTGTGCATTCATGTTAACTTCCTAAACACATATTCTGGGTTCACTTCTATGAGATTCACTGCTCTTACTTAGGTTCTGGCCTTTCCAGGCCATATTGTCTTTCACACTACTCTGCACATTGGTAAAGTGCTGCTGTCATAAAATTCCTAAAGAAATTTTGTTCACACTTGCAGATTTCTGAAATAACTTATGACATGAACTGCTAACTTCCTGAGAAGATGTAAATATTTAAACATTGTTTAGTAGGCACCGGGGCAAGGTGAGCGAGGTGGCTCATGCCTGTAATCCCAGCACTTTGGGAGGCCAAGGAAGGTGGATCACTTGAGGTCAAGAGTTTGAGACCAGCCTGGCCAACACGGTGAAACCTCATCTCTACTAAAAATACAAAAAATGAGCCCTGTGTGGTAGCGGGTACTTGTAATCCAGCTACTCAGGAGGCTGAGGCAGGAGAATTGCTTGAACCCAGGAGGCAGAAGTTGCAGTGAGTGCAGATCCGGCCATTGCACTCCAGCCCGGGCAACAAGAGTGAAACTCCGTCTTAAAAAAAAACAAAAACAAAAAACAAAAACACCATTGTTAGTAGAATGACTTTATGTATTTCCAGTGTGAGCTGCCTGTTTACATGTGTGAACAGGACTGAGATCCATGAGTACTCCAGGCTGTGAATCTTTTTGAATGGACACAGAAAGCTGGCACCTCTGAACAAACGTTTTAGATTAGGAACAGAAGGCAGTGAACAAAAAACTTCTCACTATTAAAATCCTATATCTGTGAAGGTAGAAAAGAAAGTTCTGTTGTGAGTTTAGAAGCGTATTTGTCTTTAACATATTGCTCTTAGCCATTAGTAATTGTCTTATGTTTTACAGAAGTCCAGTGTGAAGAAGGCGTCCTCCGGATTGCAAATGGACATCTCAGTGGTCATTTGGTAATTGAAGGTCAGTCGTAGTCACGGGGCTACACTTAGGTGCCTAAGATGAAGGAATCTTAGCATGGAGAGAGCAGCCTGTCCATAAATATTCACAGAAGAAAAATGGTACCATTTTCGAAAAAATACAGGACTTTCATCTAAATAGGTGTCAAATGTTATTTACTATAATTTTGGAACATTTAAATTGTATATTAAAAAGTGTCTTTTTGTCTTTATCAACCTAAACAAGTTAATTTTCTCTAGAATTCTAAGAATTAATAACATATCAGTAAAATTTTTTACATGATGATAAATTTAAAAAGTTTTCCAGATATATACATATATATATATATATGCATATAAAAATGTTTTTGAATATGGAAATACCAAAATAAATCTTGCATAGTTGAAAGGACGGTACGTTTTCTGTTTTATACCAAAGGAAGAATTTGTTGTTTAAATATTAAAGCTTTATCTTTAATATTAAGCAGTATATGTCATTGTGAATTTATATTCTTTTTTACTTACAGGCTAATGAAAATTTATAATATCAAATGCAATATGCTACTACCACATGAGCAAACTGGCCTTCTTGATGATGCTAAAATATCCCTTTGCAGTGTCTAATCCTGGACCCTGGCTCTTGGCTGCTCCTAGGAGAAAGGAAACCAGGCCTGTGGTCCACACTGATAAGGACAGTGGGCTCCCCCAGGAGAAGCAGATGAGATTTCTCATATGGATGAAAAATTTGTTATCTAAGATCACATTTTCATCTCTAATAGGGAAGATTTTCTGTATGTCTACTATGTTCCCATCTTTTTCCTTACTTAGAATTAAAATATTCATCCAGTAAAGTGATGGGTGTAATCAGCATTTAAAAATACTAATTGCATGCAAAGTAATATTTTGCATCATCCACATAGTTTAATTTGAAAGATGTAAAAAAAGGCAGTGATGATTCCTGCCTTAGAAGAGAATGTGGTATGTCTGTGGAGATAAAGCACACCACAAAGATGACTCAAGAAGAGTAAAATTTCCAGTGAAAGCAGTAGTTTGGAGAGAAAGAAAATACATTATTCTTGCTCTTTATTATATAATATAATTTCGGAGGGCTTCCTATACAAAGTAGGTTTGTATAGGGCTTGTCTTAAAGGGCTTGCTTTATAGAAAAGGGAGGCCTTCTGCCCTGGATTGGTGTGCAGCCCATCTCTCTTCTCCGGAGCTGGCGTTAGTCCTGGATCTCTGCAAGTTGCTCAGCTTTACTGCAAAATGCAGGGGTTGTGACTTCCCATGCGATGTGGGGTTTCCATCTTTCTTGCTTTTGCTCTTCTGCACATCTCCATTTCTTCTAAAGTTAAATTGCTCCAAAGCAAAGGAATCCTCCTCACCAAGCTAGAGAGCCACGGTTTGGAAATTAAAGACAGAAAGATCTAGGATGCAGTGTAGAATATTATAAATGTTCTTCAGTACCTGCACTTTGCCAGCTAGACTTCAAAATTAAGACTGTCTTCCTTGCCTTGCTTCATAGCATTGAATTTTGCATCTCCATCCACAGCAGCAGTGGTTGGGAGGAAGCTGAGCCGTGGAGTAAGAACTTCTGGGTTTTACTTCTGCCTTGACGCCTCAGTAGGTAACTTGAGCAGGTCCTCAACCTCGCTGAGCCTTTCTTCATTTAGAAAGTCATGAAGATAATACATATGTTACAAGGTTATTATGAGAGGAAAGACTCAGGTAGGTTTACCTGGTACAAATTCATTTTAAAGGTAAAAGTGAAGAATGTGTGCCATTTAGAATGTGTTCTTTTGTTGTATTTTAATGTATGGTTCTATCAACTGTGTGTGTGTGTGTGTGTGTGTGTGTGTGTGTGTGTGTGTGTGATGTTGTGTCCTGAACTTCTTTTTCTTTCCAACTTTTATTTTAGGTTCAGGGAGTACATGTGCAGGTTTGTTATATGGATAAATTGTGTGTCTCAGGGGCTTGCTGTACGGATTATTTTGTCACTCAGGTAATGAGCATAGTACCCTGAACTTCTTCCTCACTAGAAAATTGTTTTGGGACCTTGGGTAGCTAATTCTGCTTGGGAGAGGCAGGCTGTGTCGATTGCAGGCTCCGTCGATTGCAGGCTCTGTCGATTGCAGGTTGTGTCGATTGCAGGCTCCATCGATTGCTGGCTCCGTCGACTTCAGGCTCCGTCGATTGCAGGCTGTGTCGACTGTAGGTTCCGTCGATTGCAGGCTCCGTCGATTGCTGGCTCCCTCGATTGCAGGCTGTGTCGTTTGCAGACTCCGTCGATTGCAGACTCCGTCGATTGCAGGCTCGTGGACTGCAGGCTCCGTCGATTGCTGTGCAGGTTCTCGCCTCTCTCAGCAGCTTTGGCACATCTCACCAGCTGCGCCCTCCTGAATGGGCTGTGGAGGCTGGGCCTCCACACTTGGGTGTAAGGAGCATGTCATTCGCAATTTGCTAGATAGGGCAGTATTTGGGGCGCCAGTCCATCCGATTGTTGAACATGACTGAAAGTTTCATTTACAAATGTGCAGCGTTCTCTAAAGAGAAGGCAAAATGCTGTCACGATTGTAGGTGCAGAAGTTCCATTTAACACTTTTCAATCAAAATAAATCTTACATATTAAGCTAGGAAAGGTGGTTTTCTCTTACAGTGTTAGAAATACAGAGCTTTTGAAAGAAATCTTTCTCTTTATTATCTCTGTAAAAATCAAAGACTTTAAAGCATTTTTGATGGTCGTTATTTTTGGTTACCCCTCTGTGTTCAAAGAACTGAAATCAGTTTATTTGTCCATAGGTATGTACATAGCTATAAAAGCATTTAGAGCTAGCAAGAATGGGATAGATTTGGTGGACAACTTGTGAGATTTCATGCAGGTTTCAAAATTAGGATGAAAAATGTAGTTCTTTTTAAGAAAGAAAGCTCGGCTGGATGGTGAAGCTCTAGAACTGGTATATAGTAAAGACCAAAGCAGGTGTGTCTGAGCCTGGAAAGCAAGGTCTAAGGGAAGTGTAAGTGGCCTGAAATACCTGGGGTTTGCATGTGGATTTTATATTTATTTCCTGTTTTATTGGCTGTTCTACTACAGACGGCACTGTGTCCTTCTCATCCCCAAAATTCATACGTCAAAGCCCTAATCTTCAATGTGGTGGTATTTGGAGGTCACCTTTGGGAGGTCACTAGGTTCAGTGAAGTCATGAGGGTGGCCTCCATGGGGGACTGATGTTCTCTGCTGTCTGCCAGCCGGGGAGAGGCCCTCACTGGAACTCGACCCTGCTGGCACCCTGATCTTGGACTTCCAGCCCCCAGAGCTGTGAGAAAATACATTTCTGTTGTTTAAGCCACCACCCAACGTGTGAAATTGTGTTGCAGCAGTCTGAGCTAAGGCAACAGTCCAATAAATAAATTTCATATTTACTTAATATTTATTCTAAGTAGCTTCAGAGACCATAAATAGGGCCAATGGGAACAAGTTACAAAGAAGTTAAAGTTCAGTTTGATACAAGGGAAATTTTTTTGGTGTTTTTTTGAGACAGAGTCTCACACTGTTGCCCAGGCTGGAGTGCAACGGCACAATCTTGGCTTGCTGCAACCACCCTCTTCCAGGTTCCAGCGGTTCTCCCACCTCAGCCTCCCAGTAGTTGGGATTACAGGATCCTGCCACCACGCCCAGCTAATTTTTGTATTTCTAGTAGAGATGAGGGTTCACCATGTTGACCAGGCTGGTCTTGAACACCTGACCTCAAGTGATCCGCCCGCCTTGGCTTCCCGAAGTGCTGGGATTACAGTTGTGAGCCACCGGTCCTGGCACAAGGGAGATTTTTTAAAAAAGGACTAAAGGTGTATCCTGGGTCCAGGCTGGGCCCTGGTAGCTTGGACGGGTGTAACTCTAAACTGGAGGCCCCCTCCTCTCGCCCCACGAAAAGGTTTTGGTCTTGAGATGAAGATTCACCTAGGTTGACTGTCATGTTTCTTCCAATTCAAAATGCGTAATAATCTAAATAGAAAAAGCAGCTAGAAAAATAAAACTACACAATGTGAGAAAGAAGCACCCTGTACAGAAACCCCCAATCAGAAGACGGCAGAATGTTTGCACGAGTCCATAAACCAGAAGCCGCTGTGTGAGTGTGAGTGCTTGTTATAGCATTATGCTACAGAGTGTTCAATGTGATAGTTTTTATGGGATGTCCACATGATTTTATACTTAAAAAGCCCGCAGCCAAATTTAAATACGACTTGTTTTACAGGGATCAATTTATAATAGTGCTATGAAAAAAGCCTTTAGGGAACAAATGAAAAAGACAAAATGTCCTACATAACCTAGTATAATAAGGAGAAACGTAGTTCTTACCTCGAGTTAAGGCAATGAGCTAGGGGCTAGGACAATAGTCTGTAGGTCCTGTGTGATACACTGAGCCCGGCTAGAGGCAGATGACGAAAATCAGAACACTAAGCATTTATCATGTTGTTTCAAGAAGTTCACGGATTATCTCAATTCTCACACAAAGCCTGTGAAATAGCTACCGTTTTTTAGCAAACTCATTTCACAGATGAAATGGTAACAGGACTACCCAGTAACACGCTGGCCCAGGGGAATCCAGTGAGCACTGTGGACCCCGGCTCCAAACCTAGCCCGTCTCCAAAATGCTGAGACCAGGTTATGTGCAGCACCACTCACACGGGGAAGAACATGAAATCACGCAGGGGCACCTGGAAGCCCTTGTTTGCGACCAGCAACTGTGAGCCCACCCATTCCAGTATCAATACTTATCAAAAAAATGAAGACGAAGTGACTTTCAACTCTGAAAGACCCTTCGGATCATTCTTCTGATCATTGTTTTTTGCTACATTCTAAAGATTTTCCCCAAAAACCTTTCTGTAGAAAGACCCTCAGGTGAATTTGGAAATTGGTTTTACACTCCAGGAGAGCTGGTGCAGCTGGCAGCAAACTGTGAGGAAGCTGGGACTTTCATGTGGCCCGTCCTTGGGGCAGGCCGCGGGGCTCCTGTTTGGTTTCTCTGAACCAAGCAAACAGATGTTTGGTCCAACCTTGTTAGTCCAGAGCCGACTGAAGGAGGAGATTGTTCACAAAAAGGCGAGAAAAAAATAAAACCGAAATGAGGCAAGACTTTAACATGGAAAGTTAAAGTGCCACTGGAAATTAAATCTAAAATGAATGTAAGGCAATTGCTTTACAATTTGTCAACAGGCAGGACAATTAAGTGTAGACAGCCCTGCTTTGGAGAAATGAAAATGGAGAAAATGAAAGAAAAATAGAAAGTAAGAGCGGAACGGGGCCAGCCCCTCTTAGGTTCGCACACCTATCCGCAGACCCAGTGCACATAAAGTTTTACACTTTTTGCTGGTGCAGTTTCACGGTTTCTATCTAAAACCATGCAGCAGCACAAGGCTGTAGCTTCTGTCACTGATGTGATTGAAGTTAATGTGTGACTTCAGCTACTGATATGAGGCGCTGGATGAAATTTAACCAATAAGCCTTGATTCTGCGGAATTACTTGAACTTCAAAAGCTCCTGGAGAGAATGCCCGTGAGATACAGAAGCCAGATTCTGTGGATTGTGAGCAACTTGGCCACAAGGGCAGCGTGGGTCCCACTGGAGTGGCCACGTTCCACCTTCCAGAAACTCGTGCATTTCAGTGACACTGCCAGTGGAGAACATGAGATTTGGCTGGACACAAAAACAAACACCTGTCCGCTGAGGGAAATGCCTGCTTCAAAGTGAAACCTCAGGCTCTTCGTTGAACCATATTGGGAGTACTTTTGCTCGTTCTCTAAATACTTACGATTATCTTACTGATACTTCTGTATGACCAAATAAGGTATAGGCATAGGTCTGCCTTTCACAGACAGAAGAGTCCCGCTCTCACCTGTTGGGAACTGCTCTGAATGTCTGAGAGGAGATTGCTGGCATTTTTGCTGTACAGTGAAGCGAAGCTTTGCACTTTCTGCGAGGTGGATGCAGTTACAGTCATAGCTGCTCCTCTGTGTCTTGGTCCCCACTCACCTGTCCTCCTGGAGAGCAGGTGGCCTCACACTCAGAGAGATGACACATGGATAGTTGTGCACACAGATGTGCCAGTATGAGAAACTTTGAGGTTTCTTAAATGTTTTGGGTCAGATTCTTCACCATTATCAGGGGCAATGATCTATAGGTCCTGTGTGATATGCTGATCCGGGACCAGCAGAAGCCCTTGGAACTTGCTAGAAGTGCACATTTCCAGGCCCACCCCTGACCTACTGAACCAGGAACTGGGGCTGGGGCCCAGCAGTCTGCTTTTTCACAAGCACTCAGGGTGATTCTGATGCAGCCTGAGGTTCAAGGGCCGTCGCCCTAGGCACTAGCCCAGTTCAGGGGGTTAAACAGTCAGGATTTAATTGATCACCAGGAGCTCCCCCTTTGGATCTGCTGGTAGTAGGCTGCCTGACTTTAAATAATTCACACAAGGGCTTGTTTCCCCTCCCAGCCCCTCCGGTTGCCTACCCCTTGCTGTGTCCTGAATGCGTCTGGCGGGAGAGCTCCCCTGCCAGTCAGCTGCGGGGACCGGCTTTGAAATGCTTGTTCACCAGTGGACAAAGATTTGACCTGTCTAGGCACCTAGTGGCCAATGGTCACTGAGAAATTCATCTGAAATTAAGCTGCTCTACTCTGCACTAGGGCTGACCCTGGCTACCTCAGCAGCAAATCTAAACCTGTGGGCTACGGGGTGAAACTGCTCAGAAGCACCTCTTATGGACCCAGTGTGGGGGGATGAGGGAGGAGACTCATCTCTGTGGGTGTGTGAATTACCCTCTCAACTCTTCTGTGTCATCCGGGCCCCTGGACTCCTGAATCCTCCATTGGTCTTTTCATTCTTAAATTTTGTTATTAATAACAACAGTGGCTAACGTTTGCAGGATACTTAAACACCTTGCAGAGGACTTCCGTGGCCGCCTCTGCAGATGTGCTCTACTTGCCA